>AJFK01000717.1:0-18983 GCA_000467715.1 Hysterium pulicare CBS 123377
GAGTCTCAGGAGGGATGGGTTTCGATAGGCCGAGTCGGAGCTGGTTCAACGACTGTGTTGGAGGAGGGGAGGGGAAGGGCGCAAACGACAGCCAAGGGCGGTGTTCTTTGGCGGTCAATAAGTGATTTATCAGCAGATTTTAGAGCAGCGATCAAAACCCCAGATGCGGAATGGCATAGGGCGAAGGCGGAGGAAATCGATCGAAGACAAAATCTCAGGGTCCATCCAACGTTTGCGGTTCCTGGACGAGAAGAGTCATCGTTCCAAGTAGTGCTTGGTCTGTCTGGTGATGCAACTATTCCATCTCCAATTTGCTCGGCCTCCTTCACCTCACTGACCAATCCGGAATTCACGTGATGGGAGTCTAGACCGATGTGACGATCGTTCTTGGCATTTCGGCTTCTTCCGGCTGCCTGTCTGCCAGCCCTATGCCCATCACCACTTTCTCGCGGCATCGTAGCCTGACCAACCGCTATCGTCGTTATCGTCAACCACCTTTTTGGTCACGCCGTTAAACACCTCTTTCCTAGCTATACTGCACTCCTACTTCTAACATGGCTAAGAGTGTCGCAGAATTGAAGGCTAACATTGCCGAAGGAGAGCTCAAGTTGAAAGACCACACCTCATCAGTATGTTTCTGCATTTCCCTATCTTCCTCTGGTTGTGTGTTTCATCCCGACTGATTTCGCCTCTTTAATCCAGCTCAATGAAGTCAACAAAATCCTCGAGGTCATGCCAAACGATGAGGAGACACTCGCACTCAAAGCCGAGTTGGAGAGTTTGGTAGAGGAAGTCGAGGAGGAGCTCGCAAAAGACAAACAAGCACTAGCCGACCTACAAGCTACGAGTGAGCAACCAAAATGGAGAAAAGAAGACCATCCCGCGTATCGTGATAAGGCAAATGCTGAAAGTTCTGCTGAGAAGCCCGCCGCCATCAATTTCAAGGTCAACGATATGGTCGAAGCGAAATGGACTGACAGGTCCTGGTACAAGGCCAAAATCACCATGATCACTGGGTCTTCCTCTGCGCCAAAGTATCGCGTCACCTATGTCGGCTTCGGAAGTGACTCGCGGATTGTGGAAGCTGCAGATATTCGCCCACTCTTCAACGACTCCAAGAAGCGAAAGGCTGATGGTACCCCAGTAACTCCAACAGTCGCGTCAACCCCTTCCAATCCCGCCGTTCTTACTGCTGCTGCAAAGATCAACCCAGAGCTTGCCAGCCAAGCACGTCAGGAACCGAGCAAAGTTAGCGATGGACCACCAAAGCCTGCCAAGGTCTCACGCAAGGTTGCGAACAAGAAAGCACTAGAAGCCAGCAAGAGCAAATGGAAGGACTTCCAATCAAAGGGACCCAAGAAGAAGGAGAGCATGTTCCGTACTGGAGATGCACCAGGCGCTCGAGGTAAGATATTACCACCAACCCTACTGAATGGTCACTAATACAGAATATAGTTGGCTTTACCGGCTCTGGCGCTGCTATGCGGAAAGACCCCACCCGTGGACGACATATATACCAAGCTGGAGGGGTTGAGGAGGATACTCTGGGATGAAAATCAGTAGTGAGGCATGATGACGTGCGACGCGTAACGAAAGGGGAAGTCGAGCGTACATCATGCCTACCATAACATTCCATTCTCACTTATATTTTCTCATTTCAGTATTTGAGGCTAATGGCTGTTACGAGGAATAGATGACCTCGGCTTTTGGCTTTCCCTACTGCATACCTAGGAGGCGTTCCGACAATACATTATTGGTATGGTATCTACTCCGTACTTGAATCACATGATATATATGTAACTGTTCTCACTCTTTACTCTTAGAGCATTCTTCAACCGACTTTGAGCAAAGCATCTCCAGTTCCGGAATCCAAACTTCAAAGACGACCTCCGCTGGAAGCAGCCACAGCTTTGAATGACGATACGAACAGCTATGCTACTTATCCCTTCCCTTCCCCTTCTTGCACTACTTTGCACTCTTGCCTCTGCTTTTCTCGTTTTCTGTGAACTCACTCTTGTTCCAAAGTAAATTTGGAGTCTGTTGTTTACGCAATGTCGTGATTGTGATGTGTACGCCGTACACCAACATGGGAAGGGAAGGTCTTGTGTACCGTTTACAAAGCACTGTGGAGTCCTCCTGGTGGAGGTTATAGACAAAGCACTGATACGACAGCATTCATAATACTGACAGGATTGAAAGGCAAATTAATGTACGGTGGTGAGAGATATTTCAACGAATCCAGTTGGTTACAATCCACTTGTGTTAGTCTAATTCCTAGTGACTAAGATATAATAAATATTTACCTATGCGACTTCCTAGAAAGTTGCCATATGACAAAGAACTTCCTTCGCGTATCTGCCCGGCGGCTTGGTATTGACTGAGTTCGGCGTGAAGCCATAATGACTATTGTGTTGCCCCACCATTCATGCACAGACCACCATTCTGACTTCGAAGCGCAACAGTAAACGTCGGGCTTTGTTGCATCACATCAGCACTCCAGCTGTGAATCCAATTCCATCCCTCGAAAGCAATGACTACACGTTCACCGGCATGCATACATCTTCTCATGAAAGTAAAAACTCGGTGACAGCATATTCGGAATGGAAGCAGACTGGGATGAAGTAAGTCCGTCTAGCCTTGACAATATGTCTACGAGGCTTCACGAAAGTAATTCCCAATATTTCGAGTACCCCGAAGGCTAGACATGATCCTCTAGATTGAATCACTAATTGAGAACCAGCTTGCAGTCATACAACTACCCGCGCCTGGGCCTCACCATGCTCCAACACAGGTAGCCACATTCGCATTTGATACTTCGCAGGAGCTGTTATGGACGGGGAACGAGTTTGTGAGTACGTTCTATGACCTACAGATGCTAGAATTCGGGACTGATAATGTCTGACAGGGTCGGGTCACCTCATTCTACGGGCCAAATCTCGAGCGATATACCTCCTACAGAGCTCACCAAGTGAATGAGGGTGCTGTTAAGCAGCTATTGTTCACGGAAAAGGGGGTTCTTTCCATATCGAAGCAAAGCGTACACTTCTCCATACGACGTGGTCTGACACAATGGCATCTTACGTAAGTCTGGGTTATCAGCAGGATGGGCGGAATAATTATGGTTGTGCTGATGCAACGGGGACAGGAACGAGGAATTCAACGACCTACGGTGCATGAACTTCACGTCAAAGGGGACGCGAGAGATTCTTGTGGCAGGATGCCAAGATCAGATGTTCAAAGTCGACGTCGATAAGGGCATCGTCACGGATACTGTACGTTATTAGGAGTTTCATCTGTCATTGGGCCATACTGATCGTTTATAAGCTTCCAACTGAGGATCATTACACCATAATGAAACGAGCCGGACAGTACTTATGTGCAGCGACCAACACTGGCCGCGTACATATCCTCGATTCGGGGAATCTGAAAGTGATCAAGATTTTCGACGGACATACAGGCATGATCAATGATATGGATGCGAAAGGTGACTTTTTGGCAACGTGCGGCTGGTCGCCTCGCCAACAATACGGATTTATGCTTGATCCTTTCACAAACGTCTTTTCTCTTAAGACGTTGAAACAATTACCTCCGATTCCTTTTCATCCGGGAGCGGCTTTTGTTCGAATACACCCAAGGATGTCGACGACCAGTATCATTGCGTCGCAAAATGGACAGACGCAAGTCATTGATCTTATGAATCCCGATTCTGCGAACTTGCGGCAAGTCCAACTCTACGACGCGTATCTGACTGGCTTTGAGATGGCTCCTTCTGGAGAAGCATTTGCATTATCGAACACCAGCTGTAGTATTCATCTGTGGGGATCCCCATCGAAAATACACTTTCCAGAGTATAGCAACCCTACAGAATTTCCTGATAACCCTATTCCCCCACCAGCAATGGACTGGTCTTTGGACACGTAAGTCGTTCAACTCACGCTTTAGATATATTGAACTTAATCGAATTAATAGCCCGCTGAGTACGGTCGGTATGCCCTACTATAAAGAGCATCTGCTCTCTGGATGGCCAAGTCATATGGTGTTCGAAGTCGGAGCGCCACCTCCAAAAATCGATCCAGTCATAATAAATAACATGGCTCGGAGTGAGATTGGATACTTTGCGAAGAACCACCGGACGAAACGAAGGAATCAAATAGAGCATACCCGTCAATCCGACCGGATGAACGACTCTCTCACTCCACCAAAATTCCTGAGTGAAAAGGCTCGCGCCGCTCATTCTTACCATGAGAGCGAAGCGAAGACAGCTGAGACCATGGAAATTCTAACCGATATGCATCTGGACGACGTGACAAAAAAGGATGTCCCTGCAATGTATGGAAATGTGGAAATCAAGTACAGCAAATTTGGTGTCGAGGACTTTGATTTCGCGTAAGACTACCCTGTTGCGACAAATGGGCTCCCTTCTTACTATGTTGCAGTTACTATAACCAAACCGAATTCTCCGGCTTAGAAACTCACATCGCAAATTCGTATGCCAACCCCTTACTCCAGCTATGTCGATTTACCCCAATGATCCGCAATCTTGCTCTCCGCCATACTGCTTCTCCTTGCCTTTACGAGTCTTGCCTTTTATGTGAAATGGGTTTCCTAATCGACATGCTTGAAAAAGCTGGTGGCTTGAATTGCCAAGCTTCCAATTTTCTGAAGACGTTCAGTGGCTTATCCAATGTAGCCTCGCTTGGTCTACTAGAGGAATTGTCGCCAAATGCTGCTTTGACAAATATGATACAAGCTTTCAACCGATTCCTATTGGATAAGATCGCGGAAGAATTCAGGCGCATGTCACCGAACCAGAACCTACCCACCCTCATGGACCAAGTCCTAGAAACTCAAGCAAGAGCGAGCATGCGATGTGCACAATGCCACAACGAGACGGTCAAAGGTGGCAAAACTTTCGTCAACGAATTATTATATCCCGCGAAAACCGTAGTCAAGAATAGTCGGGCTCCGCGACCTACGTTTTCGCAAATTCTCAAGGCGAGTGTAGAAAGGCAAGATCAGACTAGAGGCTGGTGCAACAAGTGCAATCGCTATCAGCAAATGGTACAGAGAAAAACTATACAAGCAATTCCGGGGGTCTTGATGATCAATACGGCCATCCAAAGTCACGAAGCGAAACTACTTTGGTCCATACCTAATTGGCTTCCTCAGGAGATCGGCGTCATCGTCGAACAAGGGCAATTCTACTGCTTCGAAGGCCAGGATCTAAAATTGCACCTCCAACGAGGTGTTTACAGCATAATGGTCTACGAGCTCATTGGTGTAGTCGCAGACATCAACAGCGGTGAACATCAAAAACCACATTTAGTATCGATGATCAACACGAGCCCATCGTCGAAGGACCAGAGTATGGAAGACAGGTGGCATTTATTCAATGACTTTCTAGTGCGGCCGATCCCAAAAGAAGAGGCCTTGCGGTTTGATCCGTCATGGAAACTTCCGTCTGTTCTGACCTACCAGCTCAAAGTTGCGAGACACCAAGTCGATGACTCGTGGAAGGATCATTTAGACACGAATATTCTTTATCGCTGGTGGTCATCCAACCCTGAGCCACCACCTTCAAAATTCAAATTACTGGATTCATCAGATGAAGTTCCACCTCCAGGTTACCCAGTTGCTATCGATGCCGAATTCATCCGACTCCAGGCCGAAGAGATCGAAATGAAAGCAGATGGAACTCGAGAAACCATCAGACCTGACCGCAAAGGGCTTGCGCGTGTTTCAGTCTGTCGAGGTGCCGGCGAAGATGCCGGGCTTCCTTTCATCGACGATTACATTGCGGTCGCTGAGCCTGTTGTAGATTACCTCACTGCCTGGTCCGGCATTTCACCTGGCGATCTCGATCGAACGACATCCTCGCACGCTTTGGTAGGGTTAAAACATGCTTACAAGAAGCTATGGATCTTACTCAACCTAGGATGTGTCTTCGTAGGGCACAGTCTCGCCAATGACTTCCGAACCATAAATATGCATGTTCCCAAGAAACAGGTCGTCGATACAGTAGACCTCTTCTTCAAACCCTCCCTCCACCGCAAACTCAACCTAAAGTTCCTGGCTTGGTGTGTGCTTAAGGAGAAAATTCAAGAAGATACTCACGATAGCATCGAAGATGCAACGACCGCTCTGAAGCTATGGCGGAAATATGAGGAATTTATGGATGCAGGTGTTCTGGAGCAGATGCTCAATGATATCTATGCCACTGGCAGGGAGGTTGGGTTCAGAGCACCCGGTAGCGGAAACGGAAAGGAGAAAGGAGTAGCGAATGCTGGTGGAAGGGATACTCCGGAACTGGAGAGAGCTGGAGCTACGACTCCGGCGAGGAAGTCGGCTGGGTTTGGGAGGGTGGGATTTAGGAGTCCTATGAAGTAAGCTGGGATAAGGGGAATTGCAAAGCGGGAGATTTGAGCTTTTGATGGTTTATCTTTTTAGAATATTGGAGATTCGTAGTTAAGCTAGTAGCTTCACGGAAATAAGACACCTAAGAGATATCTATTTATTGCTTTCTCAAGGATCTTTCTCAGTGTTGAAATGGAATTCTACTTCTTGGCAGAGCTTTATCGAATCGGGGAAAGCGGAGATGCTTTAACCTTTAACGACAACGCTTCTCTCGGAGATCATATTGTCTTCTTGTCCTCTAGCACAATAGAAGATGAAACAAGCTAAAATTCGATCTTGGAGGTAACGATTGCCTTAAATACTTGAGAGTTACTTTTGTTTAAATCGAAAGAGTGAGTCAAGACATCTTTCTCCGCTATCGTGCTTTGTACCTTGTCCAAATTAGGGCGTGTATCTCAGCAATATAAAAGTTTCTAGTATGCTCTCCTTTCATCACAAATCTTCAGCAAGGATTTGAAGTGCTATTCTAGTTTCCTCTCCCCTTATTTCCTTTCCTTTCAACCTTTCGATATCTATCCTAGGTGCTCCGTCTCCTTTTTACCTCAACTGAGTCATACCCTACCTCAATCTCCACCTCCCCTCCACCAACAAACTCCCTCAAACTAACAATCCAAGCACGAACACTGCCAATTCAACATATTCTCCATCCCTCCCAAGAACCATGACCTCCAACCCACCTCCCCACCTCGACCACCTAATCCTCCTCCTCCCCCACCAACTCCTCCTCAACCCTCCCGCCTCTCTAACAACCTCCTTCACCCTAACACCCGGCGGCCGCCACGCCGACTCAAAAACCGAAAATAAGCTCATCTGCTTCCGCGACGGCTCGTACATCGAACTCATTTCCTTCATCGATGACTCAGCGGAATTGAAGCGGGGGCATTGGTGGGGCGGGAAGAGCGTTGGATGGATAGATTTCGCGTTTACGAGTTCGATGGAAGGAGGCGCTGATGGGCATTTTGAGGCGCTGAAAGGAAGAGTTGAGGGGAAGGGGGTGGGCAGGGAAGAGGTGGGGTATCTGGAGCCGATTCGGGGTGGGAGGAAGAGAGGAGACGGGAAGAGTGTGGAGTGGTGCGTTACGTTTCCGAAGGGAAAGAAGGGGGCTGGGGATAACTGTTCGCATCGTGGGAGAACGCCTTTCTTCTGTCATGATGTTACGGCTAGGGAGTTAAGAGTCCCGCTCGAGGGAGGGAATACGATGCATCCTTGCGGTGCGGTGGGGATTAAGAGTCTCGCTGTTATTGTGCCTGAAAAGCAGGTTGAAAGGTTAAGAGAGGTGTATGCTAGGATTTTGGATGTTGAGCCTGAGGATGAGGTTGCAGAGGACGAGAGGAAGAAGGTGGTTTTTAGAGTTGGAAGTGTGCATGCTGTTGGTGGGACGAGGGATCCGGTTGTAGTAATAAGGGGCCCGGAAAATGAAGTTGAGACGGAGAAAGTACAGAAGGATGGGTTCCTGGTTGGGGAGGTTGTGGTTGGAGCGTCTCCCAAGGCGGGGGAGGTGAAGAAGAGGGTGAGAGTTGATGTTGAGGAGGACTTGGGGGGTTGGTATGTTGAAGGTATGGAGAGCGGGAAGAGGGAGATGTCGGGCGCTGAGGTTATGCTTTAGATTGTTGGTTTTGAAGGGTGAGAGGATGGTTGTAGTATCTACAAGAATACGTGTTCTATCATACAAAGGTTGGTGCGGATGGCCCACACTACTATAGACAATGACGGAGAATGTATACCAATACAAAACGTGATATCTTATGCTCCCAACAGCAGTACCTATACACCAGGCTTAATCCCTCAAAGCCTCAATATCAACAACCTCCTTCACAGCTTCCGTCGTCAAAATCAACGGACTACCCTGCTGAACACATATACTATCTTCAATTCTTATACCGATCCCTCTGAAATGTTTCGGCCATCGCTCATCATTAGGGACATATATCCCCGGCTCAATCGTAATGCAATGACCGGTCTGCAACTTCCTATTTCTCGGAAACCCGGGCGAGTCGTGGATATCAAGGCCTACATAGTGGCCCAGATGGTGAGGAAAGAGTGTCAGAATTGCATCATTCGACATGTCGAAGCCGAGTTGTTGCAGTCCATCTTTCAGGTTGTTGGAGGCGATTTTGTGTAGGCTGTCGAGAGTCATGTCGGCGTCTTCGCGACAAAGGGATACACAACTCCGTTGAACTTTCAGTACGACTTCGTAGAGTTCGCGTTGTGCGGTGGTGAATTTGCCGTTGGTAGGCCAGGTACGGGTTATATCTGTTACGTAGCCGCCGTACTCTGCTCCTGCATCAACTAATACGAGTTCGTTCCCTTTGAATAGGGCGTCGTTTCGGACATAGTGTATGGTGTTTGCATTTTCACCCCCAGCAATGACAGGAACATAGGCTGGCCCGTCACATCCGTCCATCTTGAATCTGTAGTCCAAGAAAGATTCGAGGTCTTTCTCCCCAGAGAAACTCTGCCGCATGGCATCCGTGATTGCTCTTCCGGAAACCTGCCCTGCTTTCCTCATGTTCCTGATCTCAGCCTCACTTTTCGCAACCCTTATGTCGTTCATCAATGGCCGAAGCGGTTTCACGGCGGCATTGGGAGAATCTCGGAACACTTGAGCTATTCCTGCCAGACTGGTAGAATCCACCCCAGATAGGTAGCGTGTAAATAGTGATTTGCTTGTTATGTTATTAGGCAGGTCTGTGTAGACTTCCTTCGATCTTCGGATGATTTCAGGGAGGATTCTGGGAAGGTGGTTGACATCTCCCGCTTCATCGGCGTTGAAGACGTCTTCGGCGGCTTGAATGCCGGAACGAAACCCGTCCCACAGCTCTGTTTTTGGGTCATTCGGACGGACGTAGAGGTGGAAGTTGTATTCGGAGGTATCGTCAAGCTTTTCTAGAATCTGTAAATGCCAATCCGATAGGCTGGAGGTATGAAACTACCTATTATTGCAAGAGCTTCTGGCTCATTAAAACCTATGCCAGTCTCAGCATTCATTCAATTCTTCGTCCCTCCGGAGTTATTACCAGTCAGGTAGAAGAAGTCTGGATCTTGATGAAACTTGTAGAATACCGATCCTGAACGATACTTCACATCCGAAGCAGCTATTATGGCGATTGAATTGGGAGGAAGCGATCGAGCCAGCTTCGATCGTCTATGGGAGTATTCGAGGGCGGTGATTCCAGGTGTCACTGCAATTGAAGGTTAGCTTGCTTGTCTGCTTCTGGATCACTTGAGGAGTTACCTTCCCCAGCATGCAGCAGATGTGGATGGGTCTCATGAAGTGGTTGGCCAAACTTCAGCTCGGCCGCTGACACAGTCAACGACCGTCGACAACATGATAGTGGCGGTGTGCGGCGAGTACGCACCCTCGAGGCGAACTGCAATGTGCGCACTCCGAATATCATAATCAGTGGATACAGTGTGGAGGCGCATCATGGCTCTGTTTGGAAAGACTTCCCCGAACAGAGCTGTCTTATCGATAAGAGATGCCGAAACCCTGACGTCTGTCGTGGCACGGCAGTAGCTGTCCCACTCACTATGGAGTGATGCCTGCGTAGAAGACGACTCATGCATAATCACTATCAGAGACCACTGATATATTCACTAACGCACAGTTTCTTTGTATCATTTCTTCAAACGCCAAACTGTCATTCAAGCAAATCGTTAGGATGGCCTCGACGGCATCCAAACCCCCAATTGTCCCTCCAGCCGACCTTGAATCTTTCCAAGCACATCTCAAGTCTTCCAATCGCATACTAGCCTTGCTTGGAGCAGGTCTTTCAGCTTCTTCGGGGCTGCCCACTTTCAGAGGCGCCGGAGGACTATGGAGAACCCACGATGCCATGTCATTGGCAACGCCCCAAGCCTTCAACCGCGATCCCGGACTGGTCTGGCAATTCTACAGCTACAGAAGACACATGGCTCTAACAGCAAACCCAAATCCAGCACATTACGCATTGGCAGAGTTAGCAAGACGGAAGGACGGATTCATGACACTCAGCCAGAATGTTGATGGTATCTTGACCATACTTCATCGCCACCAACGATTCCAGCCGCTATGAAGGAGTTGATTGACAGTGCTAATAATAGAGTTTGACAGGTCTATCTCCACGTGCCGGTCATCCTCAAGAAAAGCTGAAATTGTTACACGGATCGCTATACGACCTCAAATGCTCCGACTTCTTCTGCGAATACACCGAAGCGAACAACTTCACCGACCCCATTGTCCCCGCTCTCGCTATTCCAACCGATGAATCCGATCCCACCTCCAATGATGCTCGAAAAGCAGTATCAGATGCTTTACACCAGAAGATCGGGGATGTGCCAAAAGAACTAGACATTTCAGACGAGAATGTGGATCTGCCAGAATTAGCAATCAAGGACCTCCCTCACTGTCCTAAATGTAAAACTGGAATGCTACGACCTGGCGTGGTGTGGTTTGGAGAAAGGCTGCCGGTTGACACATTGGACGCAATCGAGCAGTGGATGGCAGAATCCCAGAAAATCGATTTGATAATGGTGATTGGAACAAGTGCAAAAGTATATCCAGCTGCTGGCTATGTGGATAGTGCAAGATATAAGGGAGCAAAAGTTGCGGTCATAAATATGGATCGGAATGACGAGCCAGCGAGTGGACTGTTCAAAGGGGACTGGTTCTTCCAAGGCGATGCGGCCCAGATTGTGCCTGAGCTTCTGAAAGGAGTTGTAGGAGATGTATCAATGCCTACGAAACCTTCGAAAACTGGGTAACGTTGAACATTGCACACGCACACTAATACGGAGAAAGGGGGATGATGGCGTTTGGTAGGATAAGATCATAAATGAAACTATGGTGCACTCCATCAACGATAAATGCTACCATGCATGGCCCGAGAGTGTACAGTCACTCGACCAATCGAACTCGGTGATACTCAAGCTGGGTTGGATGCTTACGCTGCTCATAGGTCTAATCTTGAGTTCGTGTCTGCTTGTGATCCGTTTGCGCAACAGTTCATTTCCGACTTGCAATGTTCCAAGCCTCGAAGAGGCTATGGTCATCTTTGGAAGTATCCATAGACCCAGTCTATCGATACCTGCACATTTCTCCTTTCTTTTGACTTTCATACCACCTTTCCAACAAAGCTTAAGTACCGTTGAAAAGCGCGAGTTGCTGATACATAAGCTAATGGTATTACCCGAATGCAGGCTTCTTCGCACTCCAAGTTACCGCCTTTGAATCATATCTGAAGCAGCATGCGGTAAGTTCCTCCCTCTTCAGCACAGCCATTGCTATGACTGGGCTATAAGGCGGTTCTGAACTGAGTAATTTCATGTAGGTCAAACCACTACCGCACGTCAATGCGAGAGGGAAAGTCAAGACATTCCTTGGGGACGTCGTCGATTGCAGGGACAGTTGACTCCTTCGCAAGCCATCTTAGACGTGATAATTGGGCTATCATTGGGTCTAATAATAATTCTTTGCGCGAACTGTCACGGAGAACTGTCCAATCCCAGGAAGGGTCGAATTCGCCCTTTCCAAATGAGGCAGTACAAGCTGGGTCTGAGCCGGATCCTTACCGAAATGGAGAGCCCAGCAGCAGACAAAATGTTGACTTTGAAAATGGGGCTTTGAGGTCAACCGATAGCCTCGACGATTTCTTATACAGGTCGCCTGAAAGCTTGCGACGCTCATCAAATTCTCCACGACGCTCAAGTACGGAGGTCTACCAAAGGCGAAGGTCACAAGGCTCTAGACCAAGCGACAATAGTTATGAGCCAAATCCGTTGCAGACCTACAGTTCATATTCCCGGAATGTTAGCCCTAGACCAACCAGCCCCAGCCTTTCGAAGCAGCACACTTTCCATCCAGTCATCACAGAAGATCCAGTATCTCATTGTTCAACTCATCAAGCCCATGAAAACTATCTAAATCCCAATGGAGGTAGTCAATTTGACACGCGACAAACGGATCCCATGGCAAGCGAAAGGACTTTGCCTGCAGCGCACCAACGACAACATGGCACGCCCTCAGGTCCTGTAATTGACCCACGGCATGCTCTACAATCTAGACCTATAGAACCTGAACGACTTGCCTTTGCAATTCGGGTTCGCTACAACCATTCAATCCCTAATTACGGATCAAATAGTCCAAAACCAAAGGCCTGGCCCGCACGGAACGCACACTCTGGCATTTATGCTCACACGGTGCTTGCATCAAAACGTTTCAGGGATCAGAATGGTGAGCACTCTGTGGACTTACGATGCCCTGTTGGGCCAGCTATCGGACAGGATTTTCCGCATTGTCAAATGCGCTGGCTGTAAGATCAATTGTCGTTAGGTCAAGCTGGTTCTTGTCTAACTAATGAATAGCCACATAGAAAAAGAAATAATGGATTTCTCTGAGTTTGAGGTACGCATACCCTCTTCTCTGTTTGCTTTCTCTCTGAACATCCATAGCGTTTCGCATTAAGTGCGCCCGGAATGGACGAAGAATTGAAAGCAGTAGTGTATAGTCTTTTCCGACGAGTCGATGTGAGTTGCAAGAAGAAATACGTGAATGGTGTGTACATCGAACCTGGTACTGTCAGAAGGTGTGATGGTCGGGATCCGCGAAAACCACAGCAAGAGGATCTATTCGCAATCTTTGTGTGCTTCCCATACCTCACACTCAAAGACAGTGCTCAAAATGTCTCGCCCGCCGAATCTACACATCACCATATGCGAAGCATGCTCCAGACTTTGTACCCATATGAGTCTACTCAAGGCCGAGATGTACCTCCCGTGTTTTATGAGGATATTCCGGGCCTCAAAAAACTGATGTATGTTCCGCAGCTTTGGGCAGTAATTATTGGATCAAGTAAATTTACGTTGTTCTATAACTGTTCACGCTGATTAGGAGGCAGAATACATCATAACTTGTGCCGAAGCGGACATGCACGTCATCCACGGTCCATCCATCCATCTCCCCAAAAACGACTTGAAGAATCTAAATCTAGTATCGTATCCGATATGTGTGCGAATTGTCGACGATTCGGACCGGTCCTATAACCTTCCAATAGATCCACTGCCATCGTTTTTTGTAAGTTCTAATCCCGAATCTTTCTTGGAGATTTGATCATCTCCAAAACAGCTGTATCAGTGCTAACAAAGCATCGCAGGAACTACGGCAGATGATATCTGAACGATGCTTAGGAGGCCCTAGCAGTGGCTCAATTGATGAACATGACCTAGTTCTTGCTGACTCCACCATACTGACGGCTACGAATTGGCTCAAAGTCGCTGAGATGGCGAGCACTCAAATCCTAGACCTGACCTTACGACGTCGCACGAAAGATGATTTTCAAGCATATCTCGCTGGGGCCAGCCTAAAAAGACGATACGAGAAGGGTTCATACTCATTCAAAAGACGTACTCCGCCGTCTGCCCACTTGGAGAATCCCCACAAATTCCCAGCATTATCACCCACAGCTCCAGACTCTCCCTCGCAGATCATTGAGGAGGGCCCATTAGCTAAGCGAGTTATGACGGCAGCATCAGGACCATATACCAACCCCAAGATTTGTAATAATCTTGAAGACAATTCCCACAATGCTAACAGTGATAGACACAATGATTTAAGTCAAGCATTGGTGCCATATAAAGCGACCCTTCCAACGCAGCTCAAGCCGAATAGCATCGGTTCTACTCTGAAATCCGGCTATTTCCCTTTCCAGGAAACTTCTCCTTTGATGCCAAAGTCTTCGCCCAGGTATCAACTCCTCTCTGATCCGTCCCCTTCGAACCAGAGACCTGAAAGCCCTCCCGATATGTCAAAAGCTATCATTCCATACACAGGAAATATTACATCCAACAGCATGAATGTGCCAGAAATCCCACGATGGCCGGTCAAGCTGTCCGAAATGAAGCCTACGGATTTCAACCTTTCATTAAACAAGAAGCTAGCAAAACTCGCAGCAAGAGGCATTATTGTCAATGATAGCTCGGTATTCCTCGGTCGTGACCAGTCCGACGTATATGAATTACCGTCCAGCGGTCTAGGCCACATGAGACTCGGCCTTCCTGTTTTTCGGCATGGCTCGATGTATGCCGAAACACCTCCTTTTATCGATGAGCAACGCAACAGAGAAAACCAACTTATTCTATGGCCAGGCCACACACCTGCACCGCCTGAAAGAAATCTCGGGCTTTTGAGGGGTTACGGGGATTTTGACACGAAAGCAGCTGTAGATGGAAAGAAGACAGAGAAAAGCAGCGCTAAACTTCCGGAGGCAGGTATTCCAGACCCTAGAAACTTGGGCCATACTGTTCAGAAATATCAGAGTTCTGCATCTACGTATCAGGAAGCAAATCAAACTACAGATCAAAGTCAAAGAAATGACAGTTCTCGCTCTCAATCAAAATTAGCAAAAGAAGGAACTATGCCCGAACTACCGTGTGCTATTTTGCCTAGAGCGGAACAAGAAGAGACATTAGGTACACCAGAACTATGGCCATCCTCATCACAAGCCCATTTACACGAGGCGGACCAGCTCTATGACGTCCGTCTTCACGAAACCGCTGAGACTTTTGGCGTAGAGCAGGTCGTACATTCCGGTAATCCGCATTCTGCTTGTCAAAATGAAGCTTTACTACCTGGAGAACCGACTGTTTCGACGAGGGCCCCCAAGGAGCTAGACAAAACTCTTGGAACACGCCATCACTCAGAAGAAGTGGCGCGAGGAACTATTGATATAGTAGATGGCCTAAAAGGAATGGCAACAAGTTCTATGGGTACTGAGGACTTGACGTTACATGAGACTGGTATGGTTGCAACTCTAACTATACACACATCCAGGGCGCTGATCACTTTTGCGTAGAACATTCAGTCTATCATGACCAAACCTTGCAAGGTAGATCTGCCTTTCTAGGGATTAGTCAAAAAGCCCTCAAATGTCAACCATCGATCGACAAAGACCAAGATCAGAACGAAGTTTGTGATACAGATCTGAGTTTTCCCAGCCAGAGAAGACTGTACAGAGCTCCTACGGTGGAAGATGTCGCCGAGGAATATTCAAGAAGTACCTAGCAGCTCTCAGTGATCGGCCTAGATTTGGTCCTCATAGTGTAAGCGCTGACGGGCATTCTGTATAGGAAAATTTGCCCCATATCATCTTGGCTACTCCAAAGATACCATCGTTGGCGAAGACGAAGAGGTTAGACAGATACCCGATCAAGTTGATTTGAAGAGTTTGATAATTGGCTTACTGAAAACCCAGCAGCTACCTACTTCACAACTCCTAAACGCCAAAACTGACAGCGACGAAGCCTGTATGAGAAATCTCCATTTAGGTCACTTGAAAGTGAAGACACCGCCTACAGATTCTATCCAGCAACGGCTAGCTAAGACGGATTTCATGTCGCAACATCAGGAGGATACGATTGACAGCAAAGAAAGAGCCTTTGCAAAAGATAACAGAAATGCAAGTGACGATGCAGAGATCAGTCTATCACCGCTTGAACAAGATCTCCTTCTAGCAGCAGCGCAAGCCCAAACGCGGTCGATGCGTCTTGCGATGAAGCGATGCGAGTACCATGTACAGAAGTCGCGCAGACTGTTTCGAGAACTAAAGGAGTCCCAGAAAGGAGACGCGCTTCCTGTCCCATCCCTAGAGGAAAGCCCGGGAACACTACCGTCGCAGTCATCAGCGAATCACTCGATTTTCTCTGTAGAAGGTCGCCAAGATCACGAATTGGAGATCTCCTTACCAAAAACGGTTTTCGATGGGTCGCTCGTCTTCTTGAAAGCTCAAGAAGCCAGCACCAGTACTGAGCCCGGCCAAACAGCAGAAGTTCAAGGGTGGAAAGCATCAATACTTCAGGATTTAATGAAATTGGAAGATGAAAACGAATACTTCAAATCTCATCCAGAGTATCGGATACCGCTACTGAAAGCTCTTAGCGAACAAACAGGCGAACCATCCCAGCAACCCCTAGACCTAGAGACGAAACAAAAGGAAGTTCTAGAGCGACTAGCATTGAATGAGGCTATACAAGAACTAGAAGATAGCAATCCCTTCTTTGCGAAGCACCGAAGAGTTTATCGGGAGCCTCTTCTACGAGCGCTATTGGGCGACCGTCTCCAATCTGCTCCACCTCCAAGTGAACCAATTTCTCTTCAAAAGCACTTCGTCCATGGCAAGGATACCTCACAACATCCACCGAAGGCCAATATAAGAGCTCGTGAAGGCTCCGTAACATCCGGTACGGATCAAGCAATCACGCCTTCCTCCTCACTCTCTTCTGATGAACAGAGTTATAGCGAATACCGAATTCCACTCATATCTCCTATGTGTACCTTGTCAAATTCACCTTTCGCACCTCCGTTTCTTACCTGGGCTTCGGAAATATCCAAATCTTCGAAAAAGTCACTTCAACAAAGGCGATTCGAAGTGGAAAGCATTCACTTTATCCTAAGTGGAATGGATCAAAACCTAAGATCTCAGGGAAACTGGCAGGATAAGAACAGGTACAAAAATGCTGCAGAAATGGGTCTCCGGGAATTAGAAGCTAAATGGCCTCTCTTCCGTAGAACAACCCAGGTACAGACTTACTCTGACCATCGAACGGGAGAGATGGATTCAGTCTCTAGTCTGTTGCAGTCCAAATCAGATGACCCAAGTCGCAATGTATTTTTGAGTTTGCAACACTCAAAGTTAACGTCGATCATGGAAGCTTTATTCGAGACCGTCATTGAACTCGTCGGACTATTCATTCCTTTGCCATTCGGGCATATTGTCGAGAGGAAAGTCTGGGGCGCTTTGCACACCATATCTTCAGTGAGATCCTTAGCCGCAGCAACTTGTCTCGGATTTCGCTAACCCTGGCACACGCAGAATGTGTTGAACTCGGATTATTTGAATGCTTCCGCCGAGTCCGGTTGTTCTGGCTGGACTATGCAGGTCGTACCTCCTACTATAGCACACGAATTCATACAAGAATGCGTTTTGGGTCCACCTTCTGTACCCTTCGCAAGTTGCATCCACTGCAATAGTGGCGTCGTTTATGGTACCCCTGAAGACTGCATCCTTCATATGGTCAGAATTCATTTTCCACACTACACGTTCCTGGATACTGAAGAATGCTTCGATAAACTCAACAAATGGATGATGAATGAAGAAGAGATGCAAAAAGCGATGCGAAACCTGCAGCAGCTACGCTTTCTCCGTGAAAGTCTCTCTATCCTTCAACGCCTCTGCGGTGGCGCAAGACAGATTCGTGACGGTGTCTGCAATAGCGAAAGAAATATGGTGGAGAAATACAAGCTTCCGAAAGGCCTGGTCGACTGTTTTGAAGCCAGCACGAGATTTATCATCCATGCTGCAGCTTCCATAACTAAACTCGGGAAGGATATCCAAAGCCCGTACTACATGGAGTTATACAACTCACTGTATGAGAGCAAAGCAATTTCGATCGCTTTAAATACTCTGAAAGAGCTCGGAGATGCTGCGCAAACTGGCCTAAGTCGCGCGGAGAAAACTTTGACATTGATGAGTGCCGCTGGCGCTGAAGAGGACACCGTCAGCCTAGAACCCGTTGGGCCGGAGTTTCTGCTTGCTATGATTTGCCAGAATTTGCAAAGCAAGAATCTCCTGAACGATATGGATGTGAATGAACTGTACCAGAATTATTGTTCGAGGTTGGTGAGTGAACTGTCTCAATTGCCCCTAATCAAATATTGGCCAGATACCACCCTTCCCTTTCGGTTGCGTCCATCATCTCGAATCAGTATAAGGCTGGCAAACTAACTAAGGCACACAAAGCAATACCGAATCACCAAACTCCCAAAGAAACGTCTCCTTCGTAATATACATACCCTTCAAGAGGAGCTAGGAGTCGTGCGAGCCGTCAATGAATGGCAGCGAAAAGCATACCGCAACTACCTGAAGGTCCTCGACGACCGATCGTTCAAAGTAACGACCCAAAGTCGCGTATCGATGTTCCAGCTAGAAGCAGAATGCCTGAGTAGCGGCTTGAACACACTGGATGGCAAGAGCGCCGAGTTGGATGCGCTAGACGTCCGCGTGCGCAGCCTGAGAGAACAACTGAAGCAAAGCGTCGAGATCCTCGAAGAAGACCACGGAAAAGCCATTTTGGTCTTTACTATGATAACCACCATCTTCCTGCCCCTGTAAGTATTACTACTGTTGCTCAAGCCCCACCTCTGACGTAGTTCAGCTCTTTCGTAACGAGCTTCTTGGGAATGAATACGGCCGACATAAGGAATACCACTCATGGCCAGAGTTTCTTTTGGTCTATCGCCGTACCGGTCACTACAACCATTGTTGGGATCTCAATGCTGGTCGCTTACAAGGGGGATGCAATGTACGATATGCTCTTCAAGGCCTTTCATCGTTGGGATGGTGACGCACAAACGATGCGTTTGGCACGATCAAAGGCTCCTCTTACCGAAGATAGGGGACAAATTGGGTTGCATGGAGCGTTGGGTTTGCGCAAGCGTAGGAAATTTAGGACTCGGACTTGGAATGAGGGTGCGATCTCGTCGGTAACTGATTGTTCTGTGGTCTGATACCAAAACCGGGGGGGGGGGGGGGGGGGGT
>AJFK01000718.1:0-48947 GCA_000467715.1 Hysterium pulicare CBS 123377
ATTGTAGCCTATGGAGATGCAGGTTTTGTAGTTTGAAGTAATGCGTTTGGCACGTTGGTTGAATATCGACGATTTTTTGAGTGCAGAATACTAGGAAGATGATGCAGCTGGGCTCATCCCGAGTCTCCGATGTTGTACGAGGTACGAGTATACCTGGTTGGATAATGTCGAAAGTCTTAGATAAGATTCGGCTTTGCTTTCCTATGTGACCCGTCTGCTGAGGGAGTGTGTTCGGCCCCGAGAGGGTGGTTCCGTAAGATATTGGTCACGCCGCGGGAGAGCATCTGAGCTTTAATATTCTATCCCTATCTGTAATACTAGGGGAAGAGATCTCTAGCTGCTAAGTATAGGGCCAAGTTCTCATCGACCCGAATCTACCATTTCGGCCTTTGGGAAACGGATCAAAGGGCAGGGGCGAAGTTCTTGACTGGATCGGTGATAACGGTCAAGAAGGAACATACAATAGAACAGCAGATACACCAGAAATGCTTACCAATGAAGGATTCAGCTCCTTCTGGCTTACTGTGCGAGTCTCGTCCACGCTAAGAGGGGCGGATCGACAGTGCGTTCAGATCGGTCCAGTGCACGTGGAGCAGCGATTCAATCTCTTGGCAGTTCATAAATCATAAATAAACACGGCCAAATTCTGGACTGACCAGAGGCAAACTTGCGGTTTTTGTCCACGGAAGGCCTGGAAGGCTTCTTTTGTCATGGGTCGTCGGGATCTTGGACTTGGAAACGAGATGCCGAGTGGCCGTGGAATTTCGTCCACCTTCCTGCGAGGCCGACACACCGGAATGATCTGTGAATGTTTGGTGTTGATTGGCGCGTCTCTCGCTTTCGCCCTCCAAAACCCCCGTCCGGGAGCGGATCTTGGCGCATCCGGATCCCGATGCTGCGTCCAGCAACACCAACGGCGGAAGTGGCACACTTTAGCTGACGTCAGTACTTTGAAATGCAAACAGTTTTCTGTCTTGATACCTAATACCTAGCTGTTATGGACCCGAGTACGGCCGTAGTTTTGGGATTCACCCTTAATGCAATACATAGCTGCGCCTGTCCCTTGTAGTTTTAGTGTCACGTCCAATTCATCAGCCATTGTCATCCATTAAAGGTGCCTGCGGAAGAGAGTGAAGAAGTCGTCTTCTCTAGTTTTGTGCTTCTCTCGTTCCATTTTCGTTTCTTTTTGCGTCGAGTCTCCTCCTTACATGACCAACTTATACACGCACTAAAGCTGTGCTACAGTTACAGAGGAAAGTTACTGATCATGACCAACAACGAGGAACAATCGACAACCGGAGCTCCCGACTCTACGCGCAATGGAACCCAAACATCCCATCCTTCGAACACAGGAACATATCTAGACTATCATGGAATGGCAGGAACCATTGCACCTGAATCTACTTCGAATGTTCGCAAGTCTACGGCTTTGTCTACATCCGATATGAGCACTGCAGTACCTTCACCGGATGAGAAAGAGAAAGCAATCGAAGCTGGGCATTCACAACTTAATGGCAAGGAGAGAAGAGAGTCCGTTGCTACCGAGCCGGATGATGACGATGATAGCGACGAAGATGCTGGATTTGCCGCAATTAAACCAGCATCCAGCGCACCCCAGCGACCCAAGCTTGAGCAGGCTGGTTCGAAGCAATTGACCGAAGAGGACATCTTCCGTGCGCTCTCGAGACGCAGAACGAATACAATCACGCGAACGAGTACCACCACCACAGTAGATGAGCACGATGAGGAACAGCAGGAGATCAATAAGCTTATGTCGCGCCTGTTCGGTCGCACTAGACAAGAAGCTTCTGAAGAAGAAAAAACTAGACATGTCGGACTCGTGTTCAAAAACCTCACAGTCAAGGGTATGGGTCTAGGCGCGGCATTGCAGCCTACCGTTGGCGATATTTTCCTAAACCTTCCTCGATCCTTGAAAAATCTCCTCACCAAGGGGCCGCGCAAGGCTGCTGGCAAGCCTCCCGTACGCACCATCATCGATGACTTCTCGGGCTGTGTAAAACCTGGAGAAATGATACTAGTCCTAGGTCGCCCTGGAGCTGGATGCTCAACCTTTCTAAAAGTCATCGGAAACCAGAGGTTTGGATACGAAGAGGTTCTAGGCGAGGTCACATATGGCGGTACCGATGCGAAAGAGATGGCTAAGAAATACCGCAGCGAAGTACTATATAATCCCGAGGACGACCTACATTACGCCACTTTGAAGGTCAAAGAGACCCTAAAGTTTGCTCTCAAGACGAGGACTCCCGGGAAAGAGTCAAGAAAGGAGGGTGAATCAAGGGCAGACTATGTCCGGGAATTTCTTAGAGTCATCTCGAAGCTCTTCTGGATTGAACATACAATGGATACCAAGGTTGGAAATGAGTTCGTACGAGGTGTGTCCGGTGGTGAGAAGAAGCGAGTCAGTATCGCCGAAGCAATGATCACCAAGGCCTCCGTACAGTCATGGGATAATAGCACGAAAGGTCTGGATGCTAGTACTGCATTGGAGTACGTCCAGAGTTTGCGATCACTCACGAACATGGCGCATATCTCGACTAGTGTCGCCCTTTACCAAGCCGGAGAGTCGCTCTTTGACCTTTTCGACAAGGTCCTTCTTATTGATGAAGGTCGCTGCTGTTACTTCGGTCCTACTGACCATGCTGCGAAGTATTTCAAAGATCTCGGGTTCGTGCATCCTGATCGATGGACTACAGCGGATTTTCTGACATCAGTAACCGATGAGCACGAGCGACACATCAAGGAGGGTTTTGAGGACCGGATCCCGCGATCATCTGCGCAATTTGGTGAGGTTTTCTTAAAGAGCGAGCAGCACCAGCAGAACCTTGCAGAGATCGCAGAATTCGAGCAAGAGACCCAAATTCTACTAGAAGAGCGCCGGGCGGCTAGCACTGAGATCACGAAAAAGAAGAACTTTACGCTCTCGTTCCAACAGCAGGTACTGGCTTGTACAAAGCGCCAATATCTTGTCATGATTGGTGACAAGCAATCACTCGGAGGCAAGTGGGGTGGTATACTCTTCCAAGCCATTATTGTAGGAAGTCTGTTTTACAATCAGCCGAAGACTGCTGCCGGAGTGTTCACTAGAGGAGGTGTCATATTCTTCATGTTGCTGGTGAGAATTCTTAAGCTGCAGACATAAATATCGAGACTGACTACATGGACCACAGTTTAACGCTCTTTTGGCATTGGCTGAATTAACCGCCGCCTTCGAATGTCGACCTATCTTGCTCAAGCACAAGAGTTTCTCCTTCTACAGACCCTCGGCTTTCGCAATCGCACAAACGGTTATTGATGCTCCTCTGGTCCTGATTCAGGTTCTCATCTTCGATATCGTCGTCTACTGGATGTCGAATCTTCAACGGACGGCCTCCCAGTTCTTTATCAGCGTTCTCTTCCTCTGGCTTCTGACGATGACCATGTACGCCTTCTTCCGTTCTATTGGTTCCCTTGTTGGTTCACTTGATGCTGCTACAAGATTGACGGGCATAGCGATACAAGCGCTTGTCGTCTATGCAGGTTACCTAATAAATCCTAAGAAGATGCATCCATGGCTTTCCTGGCTTCGGTGGATTAACCCAGTTCAATATGGCTTCGAGGCGTTGATGTCGAACGAGTTTTACAACCTGGAAATTCAGTGCGTGCCGCCGTATCTGGTTCCAATGGTGCCCAACGCGTCGCCTAAATATCAATCCTGCACCCTTCAAGGAAGCAAACCAGGTTCTATCACGGTAAATGGCGCCGACTATATTCAGGTCGCTTACAATTATTCACATGCACATCTCTGGCGTAACTTAGGTATCATCGTAGCCTTCTTTCTTTTCTTCGTCGCCTTAACTGCTGTTGGAATGGAGCTCCAGAAGCCTAACAAGGGCGGCGGAGCTGTTACCATTTACAAGCGAGGTCAGGTCCCCAAAGCCGTTGAAAAAGCCATGGAGAATCATACTCAACCAAGAGACGAAGAGGCTGGCACGGCCCAGGCTGCGGGCGCAGGACATCCAAAGGACGAGCCCAATAGTGACAGCGAGGCCGAAGCCGTGAAGGGCATTGCCGCGAATGAGACTATTTTCACGTGGCAGAACGTAAACTATACCATCCCCTACCAAAGTGGCGAGCGGAAGCTGCTTCAGGATGTTCAAGGTTATGTGAGACCTGGAAAACTGACTGCATTGATGGGGGCGTCAGGGGCTGGAAAAACTACGCTTTTGAACACGTTAGCTCAACGTATTCGATTTGGTGTAGTAACAGGCGACTTTCTTGTAGATGGGAGGCCTCTGCCTTTCTCCTTCCAACGCTCAACCGGCTTTGCGGAGCAGATGGATGTTCACGAGTCTACCGCAACCGTCCAGGAGGCTCTACGGTTCTCTGCCAAGCTACGCCAACCCCGGGAGGTGCCTTTGAAAGAAAAGTATGAATACGTAGAGAGGATTATCGATCTCCTTGAGATGCGAGACATCGCTGGCGCTACCATCGGAAAGGTTGGGTCTGGATTAAATGCAGAGCAGAGAAAGCGAGTCACAATTGGTGTCGAACTAGCGAGTAAGCCGGAGCTTCTCATGTTCCTTGACGAGCCAACATCGGGACTGGACTCAGGAGCAGCCTTCAACATTGTTCGATTCCTGCGTAAGCTAGCTGATGCTGGCCAAGCAATCCTCTGCACCATCCATCAACCCTCATCTGTTCTTTTCGAGTATTTTGATGAACTGCTCCTACTTAAGAGTGGCGGCCGAACTGTGTATTTCGGTGAGCTTGGCCATGATAGCCGGCAGCTACTGGATTATCTTGAGAGAAATGGAGCGAAGAAATGCCCGCCCAGAACCAACCCGGCAGAGTATATGCTAGAAGCTATAGGGGCAGGAAATCCGGACTACAAGGGTCCGGACTACGGAGATATCTGGGCATCGTCGCCTGAGAACGAGAAATTGACCCAAGAAGTTCAAGAGATAATCTCCAATCGCCGAAATGCCTCTACCGGAGGGGAGACAAACGATCAGCGAGAATACGCCATGCCGCTTGGTATTCAACTATACACGGTTATCCATCGAAGTTTTGTAGCTATATGGAGAGATCCTCCCTATGTCATTGGAATGATGATGCTCCACATCTTCACCGGTCTATTCAACACCTTTACTTTCTGGCATCTTGGAAACAGTCAAATCGATATGCAGTCAAGACTCTTCTCTGTTTTCATGACTTTGACCATCACTCCGCCGCTTATCCAGCAGCTCCAACCTCGTTATCTCAACATGAGGTCGATATTCAAACAGCGAGAAGGAAATTCTAAAATCTATTCATGGGTGGCATTTGTCTGCGGAGCAATTCTGAGCGAAATTCCTTACCGCATTGTTGCTGGAACGCTTTACTGTACGAAGCCTATTTTCTTCACATACCAAACGTTGTTACTAACATTGAACAGGGTGCTGTTGGTACTGGGCAACGTGGTTCCCGAGAGACACATACACGGCAGCAAGCATGTGGCTTTTTATCATCGTTCTTGAGTTTTACTATCTTGGCTTTGGCCAAGCTATCGCATCGTTTGCGCCCAACGATTTGCTAGCATCGTTACTAGTTCCTCTCTTCTTTACCTTTAGTAAGCCCACTCACACCAGGATACTACTTGGCATTCACTAATCCCCGCAGTTGTCAGCTTCTGTGGCGTCGTGGTTCCGTTTGCAGGACTGCCATATTTCTGGCGTTCGTGGATGTACTGGATCACTCCATTCAAATACCTCTTGGAGGGCATGTTGGCATTGCTGACCGATGGCCAACCGATTCGATGCGAAACATCCGAACTGGCTATCTTCCCTCCACCACCAGGCCAAAGCTGCCAATCCTACGCTGGAGCCTATGCTCAGCAAACCGGTGGATACGTGCAGACACAACCCAACGGAGACTGCGGATACTGTCAATACTCGAGCGGTACTCAGTTCGCAGCAGGCTTCAATGTTTATCCCAAGAACATCTGGCGGGACTTTGGGATTATGTGTAAGTGGCCAGCTCCATAATTAATATTCCATCGTTGCTAATACTGCTCCTAGGGGCATACATTATCTTCAATTTTATGGTCGTGTTCTTGTGCTCGTGGCTCTATCTCCAGGGCGGTCGCCAAATCAAAGCCTTCTTCAGCCCTGCAGCACGAAAGAACAAGAAAGAAATGAGGAAGAGACAAGAAGGTGATGCGGCTTAGCGCTCGTCTCGTCTCGGCCGCGGACCGAGCCTTCTGGGAGGCGGAAGAGCGACCGTGTTCCTGGGAGCAGTACATATGTAAATCACATGTTTTAATAGTTCATAGATTTAATTAGATACATTCCCTGTGAGGGCAAACGAATGTCTATACTGAAACGGTGCAGTGCATGAGTGTCAAACTGTCGCAGAGCATCTGAACCGTGGAAGCAAATCTGACCAAACGCGCATCTACCGGAACGCTTAGCTGCTTCAGGTCTTGGCCTAGCGACGATAGGTAATAGTTTGATAAAGATTCTTCCGATGGTTCGCTGGGAGGAATGGCGATTGCGCTATTATTTCCACACCCCGGTTTACTGGCTGGCTCTCGGACAGATGGGGAAAGCTTGGGGGTTTCGGAAGACGTGAGGCATTATTATCTAGATTCTAGATACACCTCTGCTTGTTGGAGAACGAGATGCCCGGCAGTTTTGATGTGGCAATGTCTGAGCTAGAGAATGGACGATATCGGTCAATCTCACCCGACAAGTGGGTGGCATAGTCTTGGTGTTGGCTTGTGGGTCGTTTGTAGCAAAGAAGTGAACAATGACGGTGGTGAAGTGGCATGGGGAAGATTCACGGCAATGTGGAATGCGGGGAAGCCCTAACAAAGCGACAGACGACAGACCACAGTCCAGAATCCAATCACCAAAGGCCCGCTGGGAGCCGCCAGCCTGACCCCTCGTGATAGGGCCTATGACATCGCCATCGTCAACCAAATCTGCAACGTGCCAAAGAAGATCCTCACCACACGATCAATGGAAATGCGCATTGGAACTGCGAATGTTCACATCTTCTCGTAATTTCTTCGCCGCTCCAGGACGCATAAAGACAACCGGCAGGTCCCTCCAGTTGTCGCACCTATTACCCACTTCCTCCGGCTTTTCCTCGTCACTTCTCGGGAGAAATAGGACTCCCATCGACCATCCCCATCCTCGGCACAGGCATACGAACTCCTTCACACCCAATCAGGACCAGAAGCTAAGGGTTGGAGTACCTCTAGCTGATCCAGCCCAGGCCAGCACGCTGTCTACGCTGAATCGTCTCCCGAACGACGTCGATATGGCTTCAGCTATTAAAGGAGCCCCGTCCCCGCCTCTTCGAACATCATCACCAGCTCCATTGGCCCAAGACTTCGTCCGTCAACAGGTGTCCAAGCAGCAACGTACCAATTACCATTCCTCCTCCCTCGCAAAAGGCGTAACGAACATCATGGTTTCTCAAAGCGTCAACAAGACTGCCCTCCACCCTACCGGTGTCCAGTGAGTAACCCCCGCGGAGGACAACGTCTTTTATATACAATCATGGCTTGCGCTAATTCAGGAACTTTATAGGCCGCAGAAGGAGCACACTGAAATCGAAGAAGAACTTCACGAGAAGGCACACATCGACTATGACCGTGTAGCAATTGTATGTCCCCAACGTCCCCGTCTACAAGCTTCCCCACTAACAGCTGTCCTCCCAGGTCGCCAATCCTTCCGTCGCCGCCCTCTACGAAGATGCCCTCGTCTACGAAAGCGGTTCTGCCATCACATCATCTGGAGCACTATCGGCATACTCAGGAGCAAAGACGGGTCGCTCACCTTCGGATAAACGCATCGTGAAGGAAGAAAGCTCGGATAAGAACGTATGGTGGGGTCCTGTCAATAAGCCGATGACACCCGATGTAAGTGAGACCTGGAATTGCTCTTCGTTCTCAGCTCTCAGCTTTCGTTTGGCGCTGGCCATCAGTCCTGTGAAAAATCGGCAGGAGACGTCATCCAAGCAAAGTGCGTTACCGAGGGTCGTTCCGAATCGGAAACGATCCATGTGCTCTTTGCATGCCGTGGCGTTCCCCGCATGATGTTCTTGCAGGGACCGCTTGCTTTTGCCGCCGCGGCTTAACTCCATCACGTGGTCTCCCAGCATTTGACTAACGCTTTTCAGGTCTGGAAAATCAACCGTGAACGTGCCATCGACTACCTCAACACGAGGAATCGTATTTACGTCGTCGATGGGTTCGCAGGATGGGACGAGCGATACAGGATCAGAGTGCGAGTCGTCTGCGCACGTGCCTATCACGCTCTTTTCATGCGAAACATGCTCATTCGTCCGTCGAGAGAGGAACTTGAGGGATTCCACCCCGACTATGTCATCTACAACGCTGGCGCTTTCCCTGCGAATCGATTCACCACTGGTATGACTTCGTCGACATCGGTAGCCATCAACTTCGCCGAGAAGGAGATGGTTATCCTCGGTACTGAGTACGCTGGTGAAATGAAGAAGGGTATCTTCACAGTTCTCTTCTACGAGATGCCCGTCAAGCACAACGTCCTAACTCTTCACTCCTCGGCAAACGAAGGCAAGAATGGCGATGTCACTGTCTTCTTCGGTCTCTCCGGTACGGGCAAGACAACACTGTCTGCGGATCCAAAGCGTGCCCTCATTGGTGACGACGAACACTGCTGGAGTGACAAGGGTGTTTTCAACATCGAAGGTGGCTGCTATGCCAAATGCATTGGCCTCTCGGCAGAGAAAGAACCCGACATTTTCGGTGCCATCAAATTCGGTGCCATCCTAGAAAACGTCGTCTTCGACCCCGAAACCCGTGTCGTTGACTATGACGATGATACCTTAACAGAAAACACACGATGTGCCTATCCAATCGAGTACATCGAGAACACCAAGATCCCCTGCGTCAGCACCAACCACCCCAAGAACATCATCCTCCTCACCTGCGACGCCCGCGGCGTTCTCCCACCCATCTCGAAACTCAACACCGAACAAACCATGTACCACTTCATCTCCGGCTACACCTCCAAGATGGCCGGTACCGAGCAAGGCGTAACAGAACCCCAAGCAACCTTCTCATCCTGCTTCGCCCAACCCTTCTTAGCCCTCCACCCAATGCGCTACGCCAAGATGCTCGCCAACAAAATCGCTGAGCACAAAGCCGACGCCTGGCTCCTCAACACCGGCTGGGTTGGTGCAGGCGCCACAACCGGCGGCAAGCGCTGCCCACTGAAGTACACACGCGCCATCCTCGACGCCATCCACTCGGGCGAACTCGCCAAAGCAGACTACGAAGTCTACGAGACCTTCAACCTCTCCGTACCCAAGAGCTGCCCCAACGTCCCCGACGAGCTCCTCAACCCAGCCAAGTCGTGGAACGGGACAGCGGATTTCAAGGGCGAGGTGAAGAAGTTGGGAAGTCTGTTTATGGAGAATTTCCGGAAGTATGAGGATGAGGCTACGACGGAGGTTGTGAAGGCGGGTCCGCATGTGTGTTGTGATTGCAAACATTAGATGAGATGAGTGTGGGGTTTTGTTGACTTTTCTTGCAGATTGATTGATTTTGGACCATCACGGGGTTAGTCGTTTCCTTTTGTTGTGATGAAGACGAAGACGAAGACGATGATGTTGAGATGGGATGGATGGGATGATAAAAGATGTATTATTTCCTTTGGCATCTTTACCCTTTTCTTGTTTATACTCTGGAAGCGTCTTGGGATGGGGATTCTATCTATCTTCCCCGGGATATTTTCTTTATCTTGAGGAGAGGATGCGGGAAGCTGGGAGGCAGGTCCCTGGAAGGAATATATTATGAGCATGTGGAAGAATATAGGATAGGGAGCTGGGAGTTGAGTAGTAAAATATTAAATCATTGAGAATATTCTTGGTTACAGGCTTGGATGTGATGAGTGAGGATTATCCTATACTAAAGAAGGTTATGCAACAGAATGAGGGTATACTCCGGTCGGCATCACAGCCGGGACGTTTGCGGGTTCTATATTCTAGCGGTCCCGCTTACGGAACTCGTGATTTAGCCTAGCCAGAGGTCCAAGTATGAAATACATACATATCTCATCACCAAACTTCCTGGGTAAGACTAGGAAGTTTGGTACTATGTGTGATCCATGAGGGCGATGATTGAAATTGTGGAGACCTGTCTGAAGGATAAATGCTCGGGCCGCTTGGTGGCTTGGGCGCACGATTAGGTGTAGAGAGAGCTTCTAGCTTCACTTTTCTTACACAGTCAACAACAGCAGTGTATTTAAATAAGAACTTCGATGTCCGCTGAAAGATAGATGCTCCTCTACATTCATGAGACCAAGCTTAACTGTGGTTGATGCGCAACCCGAACTCCAGCAAATTACTTCACTCGGTGTGGTATGTACATGCTCTTGTATACTCAATGTCACTTGTTTTTGTGATAAGTTTTGTGATAAACGGTATATATGATAATGTACCAGTAAAAAACAGCAAAACCTTTCGTACCGCGTCAGGCTAGGTAAGTTTCAAGGTTGGCAATCTATATTGGCCTCTTTTAGGTCTACGCACAAATCAGGAAGGCCTTCACCATCCATCCGCCACGTTCAATCCTGGGACGTGCTCTCATGCCATCTTTGGCCGCCAACTCCGCCAAGTTCATTCACCACACGGAACCTTCTCGGTCCGAGAAGGGCTTTACTACTTCTCACCTC
This sequence comes from Hysterium pulicare CBS 123377, assembly GCA_000467715.1. NCBI lineage: Eukaryota > Fungi > Ascomycota > Dothideomycetes > Hysteriales > Hysteriaceae > Hysterium > Hysterium pulicare. The sequence continues at coordinate 10,704 of AJFK01000718.1, forward strand.
TTCCTCACCTTTTCTACCTCCAGACTCCACGACCACAGAAGCTGTAGGACGTCCGAATACCTCACCATGGCTCCACGGAAACGAGGTCGGAGTCCTGCTGAGCTTGAGCGCGTTATGAAGAAGCTTAGGTATTTGGAACTATCGGAACCGGATGCCGCCGAGCCTGTGAACCAGATTCAGGAGTCTTCTTCTCCGAACTTCTTGGAGCTTTCTGAGTCGAGGTCCCCGGGGTTTATGGACGAAGTGCAGAAGCCCTCTTCTTCGACTGATTACAGCATCGAACCGACACAACGGCGGATCAAATTAAACAGAAATGGCATACCTTCAAACTTTACCACGATAGTGAACAACACTCCTGGCGGCAAACGAACGAAAGAAAGGAAGCTTGCCAAATTACAGGCGCGGCGGTATGCCGATATTCAAGAAATACGTCAGAATTGGGGATGCGAGCTTGCGGACGCGATTCCCTGGGACCTTCGGCCTCGAGTGGTCTCAGGACCCTACGGAAGCAAGGCCACGACTGGACAAGAGGATCGATTACCGTTCTTGAACCCCTCCGGATGGTCCAACAACTTCCTTCATGAGCTACGTATAATCTCAGAGCAGACTGTTGGGGCTATGGGTAAAGCCCACCGGTACATGATAGAGCATGTGAGTGGGCGACAAACTGATTCTACCAACAACCTGAAAAATGCTATTGAAGTGCATGTCGGTCATCTTCGGAAAGTCAAGCAGCGGATCAATACAGAAAAGGCTATGGTGTTGTACAATGCCGTCAAGGATTCTAAGACCCAGAAGTCCGGAAACATGCAGGAAGCCCCGAGAACGCACCAGGACATTCGTTCGGATTCAGGGATACCGCCTATCCGTTGCACATTGGATAAACGAACTATTCAGAACGCTTTGGTTACTAAGGCTCCTTGGAAATTTTTCAGGAAAGAGCTATATCAGATGGACCACGGAGAGCAGATGGCAATGATTGAAGAGAATTGGAAGTGCAGGGCGGACAGATCACTCCCGGATGACATCAATCACAGTCCTTGGTCACTGAGATTCACAATGCGCATGACGATTCTTTCGATGCTCACCAAAGGCCAGGTTGAAATGGCGTCACAGCTCTTGATCAAGGCCGTCCAGAAGCGAATTGGTGCGCGTTCTAAACATGGTACACTGGCGAACGCTAGAAAGGTTTCGGCACCTGATGTTGTGAGGGCTATCAATTTCCTTCTTAAACATGCGAATTTTGAGGATGAAGGCATTATCACAAGCTATGATGATGATGTGGAAATGGAGGGTTTAGATTAGGGTTACTTCCGAGAATGTCTTTGCTGTCGAATGAGGTGATGGAGCTGTGGACTGGTTGGTGGTCTGGGCTATGGCAGATATACACGAGTCTGAGAGTTGTGCTTGAAAAAAGAGCGGAAAAAGAATAGTAAAATGTCCTCTAATTACGATCGAGACTACAATAAGTATCTCCAAATGTACGTCCGTCTCTTAAACCCCTAAGCTTTTGTTGGTCTCTTGCGAGTACATTTGGAGGCGGTGCCGGGACTCGAAAGGCAAACATTACCGTCATACAGATGTAAAAGCTGCTAAATCCTAAGATCCTAATATATAGTTATTTTAAATTTTTAGGTAGAAATTTCTTTTCCCTATAACTCTAGATTAGGTATTCTCTTGAAAGTTTAAAGGGGTAGCTCACCGCGGAGGGAAATGCATTGAAGGCCCGTCGTGAAGGTCAAATCGTTCGGTATACGGCGACAACTTTGATATGGGTATCTACGCAAAAGGGTCCGTTACCTTTAAATGTCACGCCATCGTGGCATGTTAAGTGAATTAGTGATAATCTTATTCATTCACTGGTCACGAGCTCAAGAACGCCAAGGCCTGTTTCAAAGATGCTTTCACTTGAGCTTCCATTCTTTTCCACTCTGTTACTTGCTTCTTTCTATCTACTCTCCAGTAATCTTCCAAACACTCACTCCAAGATGGCGGAAGTTCAGACTTCGGCTGCCATCAATATTTCCTGCATTGCCCTCAGCATGCACAAGACTCTCTACGTAGCACCCAATGAAACCTCTGCTGACATTCACAAACGTGTTAGTGCGCTCCTTCGTCTACCCAGGCACCGAAAGCTCCGCTTTATCGACCAGTCCGGATCAAGTTTGAGTGCTACTTATACTAGTTTCATGACAGCCCAAGACGTCGAAGTGGTACTGGTTGGGACGGATAAAGACGATGCGAATCGCCAACGCTACAACGAACTGGTATGAAGGGTTGAATACCTACATTTGTGATACGGTAATGCGTACTAATAACCCATAGGTCCAAGAGATTCAAGCTAATTGGGGATTGAATGACATCGCCTTAGCGATTCCCCTACACATTCGCCCACGCGTGGAAGATTCTCATCATCGTAAGGCGAAGTTCTTTGATGATAAGGGATTCGAAGATCCGTCAAACTGGTCACTGCGCCTCATCAGTGAACTGTTCAATCTCTCAGTGGCCACCAAGGATATGCAGTCAGCGCACCGAGTGCTCCAAGACTGTGTGTATTCAAGACTTGAGAACGTGGGGCTTGAAGGGCAGATCGAATATGGAGACTCTGTGAAGGGTAGTGCGATCCCGGAGGCTTTGCCTGTGGACATTAAAAACGCCGTGATCAAAATTACCGGGAAGGTGAATGCGGATGCTTCTGGTGGACTTGATGAGCCTGAATCTGCGCTGGACACCGAGCCGTAAGTCCTGCTTCATGCTCCTTTCGTTCAAAGCCTTTCACTCACACGCATAATCTGGAGCAGGTACGGCGCCTTGAATGACTCTGAGCTCACGATGTCCGAATCTTCTCGCGGTCCAGCTGAAGATACGTAGGAGAGGAGAAGAAGTCGGCATATACATCTCTCAAGGCATGCGTGAGTAGCCAAAACCCTTGATAACATTTCGCAAACTTTATTCAGAGTCCCGGAATAGATTTTCAGTCACTAACTCGTACTTCTATAGGTATCTCTGATTCGGTATTTGTGGGAGATGGCAGAGGTAGAAACAAGCTTAAGCTTCCTATGCTCTGTGGTGGATGTCGATTACTGGTCTTACGGGGCTTCACTTGAAGAAAGTGTCTGTTTTAAAGCCACCAAGAAATAGCCTGCAAACAACAACGTCCGCCAGGATTGTTTGAGAGTGTTTACTTGTGCGAACAATATGAAAGCGGCCTGCAATGAAGTGATCAGTATTGTTGATGATGAAAAGCACGACCAATAAGCGATGTCGGTTGCCGGGGAAGCTGACAAACATTAGCGTGAATTCGTGCATGGACTCGTTCAGTATGCCAGCCACAACAATCACAAACGCACCTTGCCTGTGAAGAACAACAACATCTACCACTTGTTTCTCCCTCTCATTCACTCAATTGTCCTCTGTTGGCACTGACAGTCCGTCTTGAACCTTGTCTGACCCCAACATGTTATAGGCCTGCCGCGAGACCAGCTTCGACGTGTAGCAAGGCGCGTGCAGCTTCTCGACCTGCCCCTCCCTCTCCCAACCTCCACAAAGGCATACGCTGCCATTCATTATCTTTACGCATGGCAGCAGTGTTTATACCTCCTTCGCCTCAGGTATTCTCCGCCATGACTACTCGTCGAGTACCTTTGGCGAGCGTCCCCAACGCTACGAACTCGCCATTTCGCACCGTCGCCGCAGCTGGTGGAAAGAGACAAAGGTCTCACGCCAGTGACCAACGCGAATTGCCCTATGGACAGCCTCCTCCAGCTAAGAAGCAAATTATAGAGGTAGACGACGCAGAATCTCGCCGCCATGGCCTCGGTCGAAGAAGTGGTGCTCCACCAACCGCCTTTCAGAAAAAGCTCGAAGCTGTTCGAGAAGCTAAAGCAGTCCCAAAGCCAGCCGAGAAAGCTCAAAAGACAGTAACTGACAATTTAGAAACAATACGACAATGGCAGAAACATTACAAGAAGATGTTCCCCTCCTTCGTGTTTTACTTTGACGGTATTCCAGATGATGTACGGAATAGAGTTCTAAGACAAGCACGCGCCCTCGGTGCTGTAAGTGGCTTCCTATGTCAGCTCCGAATGTTTCACAAGCTGACTCTCCATATAGCAAGATGAAAAGTTCTTCTCAAAAGCAGTCACGCACGTCGTCACAACGCGTCCGATCCCGGCGGAGCTTGATACCAGCTCCGGAAACACTCACACATCTTCATCGACTCAGAGTGGTAACGGACCAGTTCGTACAATCAACCCCTCAGCCCTCGAAGCACAACATTCGAAGTCAAAATCCGTTTTTGATGCCGCGCTGCAGAAAGCCAACAATGGAGATATTCTTTACAAAGCAAGGGAAATGGGGATGAAGATATGGTCGGCAGAGAAGCTTCAACGAATGCTAAGTACCATGTTCAATACCGACACGGGCGAACAGCCACCGGATTATACAACCACGCGTCGTGGGTCTGTCGTTGCGCAACCCAGGACAGGACGTCAAGCCGATCTTCAGAAGCTGCTGCAAAATGAGAAGCTCAATGGACCCGCTGATCGAGATTTCACGGTTGCAACACAAGAGATGGTTCAGCTGCGGGGATACTATATCTACATTCATGACATGGATGAGAATACGAGACCTGTAATGGTTCGGGAATACTCTAAGGTTGCTGCGAAAGAGGAGGGCAAATGGCCACAGTTTCGTATCACGGGTCCTGGAAAATGTCCTTTCGTAGAAGACCAAAGTCATCTGAAACGCGTCCAACAGGAACAGGAGGAGGAGCGGACAACCAGAGACCAAAGAGCACCTACAGTTACCACACGGACACGTGCTGCGGCTGCTCTAGAAGCGTCGAACCAAACGGGTGAACGTCGAGCCTTGGGCGAAAATAACAATCTTGCGAAAAGGCCTACAAGTGCTGCTGGTCAAGTCGCAGGCACAGGAAATCCTGCCAAACCGCTTGGTCCTCCTAAGATGATACCTGCCCAGAGAGGTAACACAGACAGCATGCCTCCTTTGTTTGGAAGCGCACAGGCGAGCATTCGTGCTATACCCAGATTTGCCGGAGGCGAACCGGTCGCTTCAGGCATTCAACCTTCCAACGTGACATCTGCCATCCGGTCTCAGATGATATCCTCGACAGCGGCCGCTCCTGGTGCAAGAGTCAATAGTAAAGAGATGAACCAGTTGAAGAGGAAGGTGCTTGAGAAGAATAGTGTACCTTCAGCCAACAGCATGCCATCATCATATATGAACGAAGTAAGAGCAGCAATCAATAACGATGGACCGCCGCCAAGAGCCGCGAAACGTAAAGCCCAAGAAACGCTTGGGCAGATTCACGAAGATATGACACCATCGGAAGAAGAGAGGCACATGCGGAAGATTGCAGTTATGCGTCGTAAGAAGGCCCCGGAGAAGGAGCTCAAACCGGGTTACTGCGAGAACTGCCGGGAGAAATTCAATGACTTTGATGAGGTAAGCTTCATGCTCGTCTTCGGTATCCACCTACTAACGAACTCGCAGCATGTTGTGTCTCGCAAACATCGCAAATTCGCTCTATCCATCGAAAACTGGCGAGAGCTAGATGACCTCTTAGCACAGCTCATCCGTCAGTGACCTTAGATCGCGATCACGCTTGTGCTTTGATATTGTTGAAGGCGCGATGCATCTCATGTTGGACGACTCCCACCATTACAATAATCTTATTCACTTCTTTCGGCCCTCTGGCGCGTGGAATCGTGCTTTATCTGCGAATACCCATCAAAACAGCATTTCCCCAAGCGACCCGCTGCATTTCTTGAGGCGCATTATATCTTCTTATACGAGGCATGGTTTGGCTGGCATTTCTATTTAACTCGGCGCGTGCATGATGTTTGGCTTCTTGCCAATGGGTACATTACGGCAGGAGTTGTGGATACCTTATGGGTCATTTCTTTATAGCGTTGGGAGAGGAGAGGGTGTTCAGATAGGTATGGAGTAAACGTGGTCATTGCCAGCATTGTTTCAAGCGGGAATGTTTAGTGGAGTTATTCATAAGAAGTTAGATAATCTATCTACTTGAACGAAGTCACCTTTTGATTTTTGATGGGCGAATGTGAATGTGATTGTGCGTTCGATGAAGTCTACTCAAACCGCATCTGATTGGCCAGACACCCACCTCCAACCTCGACTATCTACTCTCCCACAAGGCAACATCCAAAACGAAAGGACTTTCACCAACTTTCCCCGTACTTGAATCTACAACCACTCACTCTACCTGCATCTCTCGTCTCCAACCAACCCACCTTCTTTTCAACCCTTTTCCCAAAAATGTCCACCTCAAGCCCATCCCCAGCTCCAGCTCCCATCCCAGACGACGACGAAACCGCAGAAGCGCCTCTCACCATGGCGGCGTCTGTTCTCCTCACGAATTTACCGCGGGATGCGATGAGCGCTCTCGAGGGGGCTGGGGAGGTGGATGTGGAGAAAGGTATGCTGAATTTTCCCTATAAACTGTATTATTTCATTTTGAAACCGATTCTATATTCCATTCGCGTCTCTCATCTGAATCAACAAAATCTTTCCAATCCCCCCCCCCTTCCCCCCCCCCAAAAAAAAAGACAAAAACAAAACAAGAATGTTCTTATCATGACAGCAAAAATTGGCATTTTCCACGTTATCAGACAAGAGTCCCCTCAGTTCCCGTTCTTTCTGTGTGTGTGTGTCTTCTCTCTAACAACAATCTACCCACCAGTCTCAATCCGCTTCCACCCCATCGGCAACGCCCCGCACTTAAACACAAAAGTCTTCAAGATCTCCGCGTCGCAACGCTTCGAAACCGTCGTCCGCTTCCTGCGCAAGCGTCTAGGCGTCCGGGACGCGGAGAGTGTGTTCTGTTACGTGAATAGCGTGTTTGCGCCGGGTCTGGATGAGGGGGTGGGAGGGTTGTGGAGGGTGAGTTTTGGGTTTCTTTGTGTTTGCGTTTTGGGGGGAAGGGGCGAGAGGAAGGGGGTGGAGATGGAGATGGAGATGAGAGGCGGTTATGCTAATGTGCGAATAGTGTTTTAAAACGAATGATCAGCTCGTTGTTGCGTATTCTGTCACGCCTGCTTTTGGGTGAAGGGGGCGGGTCGATCGATCGAGGCTCTCCTACCCGGCGTTCTACGATTATGGTTTTAAGCATTCAACGGGATTTTCTCTTTTGGCGGCGTAAGTCTGGGATGTTCAGGTTGATGGCGCGTGCAGGAGTTTCGGGCGTCAGGAAGGGCATGTTGTATGTTTTCGGGCTCGGCTAGGACTAGGGGAGAGAGGATACCCGAGTAGCAATCAATGAATATGACTTCAATATCAAGTAGATTTCTTCTGTCTCTAAAATGGCTTGGAAGTAAATTTATGGATTGCGCGATACCGAACGCCATATAATTTTCCTTTCAAGAAACTTCTATTCAAAATAAGGCCACTCGAAGAAAACAATGCTGGGTATATAAATATAAAGTAAGCAAAAAAGGTCCCAAGCAAGCTCCCGCTCAAGTCCCTCCTGATCTAGACTTCTCACCGATCAGCCTTTCGAACTCAGAAAGCTGGTCTTGTGATATCGGGTATGTATGTTCAGGCGCTGGGTATGCCCTACTCTTCACTTCATCCCTATAAGCCTGGATAGCTCGCATACTCTCCCCCCATACATCCCCATACTTCTTCACAAATTTAGGTAGGAAGCGACCTGGAGGGAAGTAACCCAACATATCCACCTGCACGAGAACTTGGCCCGAGCAGCCGTTACCGGCGCCAATGCCGATGGTTGGGATACTGAGTTTCTTCGTTACGAGGGCGGCAACTTCAGGGGGAACGGCTTCCAGTACGACGGCGAAGGCGCCGGCTTCTTGCACCGCGAGCGCATCTTCGAGGAGGCTTAGGGCGGAGGCAGTGGTTTTGCCTTGGACTCGGAAGCCGCCCAGGGCGTTCTGGCGTTGGGGTGTGAGACCGACGTGGCCGAGGACGGGGATGCCGCAGCTGGTGATTTTGGAGATTGTGGAGGCCATTTCGATGCCGCCTTCTAGCTTTATGGATTTCACCCGGCCTTCTTTTATCATGCGGATGGCGGATTCGAGGGCTTGGGAGGGGGATATTTCGTAGGAGCCCATTGGGAGATCGCCGACCTGGAGGAAGTAGTTGTTAGTATTAGGTCACGGGGAAGAGCTAGGGGGAGAGGAATGGGTTCATACAGTGAAGGCGCCCTTTGTAGCTCGGGCGACAGACCGACAATGCAGGAGCATTTCTTCCATTATTACTTCGCTTGTATCCTCCATTCCTAGAGCTACCATGGCGAGACTGTCGCCGACGAGTATCATGTCCATACCAGCATGGTCGGCGACGTGGGCGGAAGGGAAGTCATGGGCGGTTATCATGGTGATAGGTTCATTCTTTCGGTAGAGAGATTGAAGGGTGTTGATGGTAACGGTCTTGCGGTATGGAGTAGCAGCACCCAAGGGAGAGTGCGAGCTCTGCCTGGCGTGAGTGACTGATAGAATAGGCTGTGACACAGCCGGTAACAGTGAGGGTCTCCATGATTGCGACCGGAGTATTCGTGAGGAAGGCTGGAGTCGGTTGATCAAGGCACGCGACATGGTGTTGATGGCGGGGAGATGGAAATGCGATGCGGTAACCTTCGCACGATGATTCCCGAGATGGATTGATGAGTGTAAGAGCCAGGCATTGCGGGCACTAGAGTTCGGGGTTTTAATATCCTTCTTCGTGATGTTTTCTGCCGCGCAGGTTGGAGAACGTAAAGGTGGAGGATCAGCTTTTCTTGTCCCAGCTCGTGTGAAGATGGCCCTCGGTCCGACCTCGACGGCCGGAGTTGAGCAAGCACAGTCAGCGCTGGCGAGACTCCGGGCGTCCTCATTCTTTGTGGGATTAGCCCGACGGCAGTCTTTGATGAAGTTTCAACGGTTTCGGGCGAGAGAGATTGAGCCAAGAGAGTGATGAGATAGCATTGTGGAAATGTGAGCGAGGCTTGTTGATGTCAGTGTTGGACACCCCAGGTTCGCCTCAGTTGTTCCTGACTAGCATCTTGTTGGCCGAACCAGCAACACCAGAGATGATGACTTGTGTCTGTGAAGCCCAGCATACCAACCAGAGACGTCCAATTAGCAATCTTCGTAAGATTCCAGGCCTTTGTTCGGTTTGTGTCATGAGCGTGCAATTGTATTCAACCATATTCCAACAATGATGTGGCTTGAACGACTCAGTGGCGCGCACCCACAAGTTGGCCGTGACTTGCCGCTGCTTGCGTGACTTGCTGTTGACCTCGTGCCCAGCAGACCTGCCTGCTCCAGACAGACTTCAACGCATCTTCTTGCTTCTTTTCTTTCGCTACCTGTCCAGCTTTCCTCTCCAACGAACACGAAGCCTCTCACTTCAGCTTCCTGCACTCGCTGCGTACAAGCAATCTACCCCGCCAACAAAGCAGCCCTGTCTGCGAACAAGCCCCTCCTCCACTGTCGATTGCCCCCACTCGTCTACGTGACAGCATACCGTCCTTCTAGCCTACTATCAGTCCGACAGTGAAGATACCTGTTGAATAAAGTCTTGCAGGCAGCGAAACATACTAGGTAGTCCACCGGTGACGAAGTGGACAGACAATACAAGGCAAAATGAGCAGTCCAAAGCGACGTATCGAGACGGATGTAGGTCATACAAAGCGTTCCATATGAGGGTACGAGGATATCAGGATAAGGATAGATGCTGACGTTGATTTCGTTTGGGTGTTCAGGTCATGAAGTAGGTTGGAGAGAACCCCGGCCTTCGGGACATGTGCTAACAGGGCTATAGGATGTATGTCTACTAGGCTACTTATTCTTCGGGGAGGAAGCTGAAATTTTGGCAGGTTGATGAGCGACTACGAAGTTACTCTGGTGAATGATAACAGTATGTTGGACCGCTTCACATCTTCTCCTAAGAGACACTGACGATTGACAGTGTCCGTCGAACCTCCGACCCCGTTCTTCTGGCTCCCCTTCCTCCTATACTGACCTATTTCCAGGCAAGAATTCTATGTCAGGTTCAAAGGCCCAGAAGAAAGTGAGTTCCATCTCCTCCTTAAACCTCTATCCCCTTGCTAAGAACCACCCAGCACCATTTCAAGGCGGTCTATGGAAAATCCACGTCGAACTCCCAGATCAATATCCATACAAGAGTCCCAGTATTGGCTTCGTGAATCGAATATTCCACCCCAATATTGACGAACTGTATGCGTCCTTTTTCTACGATAGAGATTCTCAATATATCTTTAACTATTATCATGACTAACTCCCTATACAGCTCCGGCTCCGTATGTCTCGACGTGATCAACCAGACCTGGTCACCCATGTACGACATGATCAACATCTTCGAAGTCTTCCTCCCACAGCTCCTCCGCTATCCGAACCCAACCGACCCCCTGAACGGCGAGGCGGCCGCGCTGCTAATGCGGGAACCAAAGAGCTATGACGCGAAAGTGAAGGGTACTGCCTATTTTCCTAACCCTTATCCTCTTCCTTAAAGTCCCCACTAACACTCCACCTCAGAGTACGTACAAAAATACGCCTCCAAAGACGCCGCCGACGAAGCAGACGAAGACAGCGACGTCGACGACGAAATGAGCTCAGTCGGCAGCTACGAATCCGGCGAAGACGAAGAGCCCGCGGGGAACATGGAGGAGATCTAGTTTTCCGCTTTCTCTCTCTTCAACAACAGTCCCCCCCTTTTCTTTTGCAAACTCACGTGTTCTTCATGCAACGGCTTTATATCATGACAAGGGAAGTTCAAGGCGTAATACAGGCGCGCCTTTCATCCAACTCTATCGATCCATCACTCATACTGGCATTTACATTTTACTTATCATGGCTTTTCTATACTCTGGGTCCGGGTTTTGGATTATGCTGGTTTTTTTGGGTTCAGGGTTGGGGGTTAGGTATGATGGATGGATGAATGAAGGGATTCAGGGGCTTTCGACGCTTCTAGGCGGCAGAACGATGGGATTGAAGTTGAATGGTTCCATTCTTAGCATAATGGGCAGAGAAGACGGCATTAGATAGGCATCAGAAGGAAGCAAGGCAGGACGGGAGATGAAATTTGGCGATGACTTGCCTGCTTCACTCGATTGATATTCATAAGGAATCAAATTCCACTCTTTTCAAACCATGATCTGCGAGGTTCCTTTTTCGAGGTTCCTTTTTCGAGGGCACATGATTCGGTAGCCTAGGCAATGCTTCAGCTACTTTGCTCTTTGATAATCCGTCTCAGAATCTGAATCGAAGAACGTGGGTCGTAGTTTGCTAAACTAATCATGCTGAGACCTCTCTGTGCATAGATTCTATACCGTCGTGTCTTCGCTACGAAGTCTTTTCCCTCATGGCTAGACTTCCAAGTCCTCTGTCTAAATTTTTATAAGAGAATGAAGTTGGATATATAAAGATCTCCCTATACCCGCCCGTGCCCAAAGCTTATTTGACTCACTGAATCCATCTTTGGGGGAGTAGACGAAATTCTTTGATCAACGTGGCATGTTGAGCGAAAAACACAATAGAGATTCTCTGGTCTTCTCTTACCTACCTACCCGACCTTTCATAGAGCAAGTGCCCTAACTCATTTTTCATCTAGTAAAAACTCAAAGAAACCAAACCTCACGCTTGAAACTCTCGAGAGCCATACGGAAATTATGTCGTAGCCGAAGTTTTCAAGACTGCCAGTCTTGTTTTGTTCTTCGGGGAATACCTACGGTAGACGGCGCGAATCTACTTATCGAGAGCGATGAACGGGCGTTTGTGAAGCGTGTTTGCGAGATGCAAGAGTTTGAGTTGTCCTGTTGGTGACGCGGTGCGGCGCGGATGGGTTGATGTTTCGGTTTGAGGAGGCGTTTGTGACGGGCTCCGTGTGGAGGTATGGTATGTCGTTGTGAATCTTTTTAGATAGCTGAGGAGCATTTGGGTGTGGTTGGTTGAGTTTGGGTTGATGGCTTAAGACGGGGTGGATTCTAGTGATAGAGTTGATTCAGGTGTGAAGAAGAAGAGGATGATGAGAGAGCGAGAAAGATGTCTCACGTGGAGAACAGCACTCAACGCAGGAAAAGTGAAGGTCTATGGAACGGACTGCTGGCAATTTACTTCGGAGATAGGAGCCTCGAAGTCAAAAGATGACAAAACGAACGTCAACTGCCTTCGGGGAAACTCATTGTGTCTATGGTGTCGGCTTCCGGATAGCACGCGAGAGGTTTTCTGAATTCGCCCATGCCACTCAACAAGCCTTATGCGGTAGGTCACACAGAACCCAGATTTGCGGTATCCTCCCACTGAATACATAGGGGTCCTTGTGGGCTTCGGACTTGAGAACGATGACGCCACAGTAAGCGCGATGCCAAGAAGTCGTGGAGTAGGAAGGTCATTATGGCGCGAGTTTCTTGTTTGTTCGCAAGCGCCGCATGTATGGAGGTGTGTGCGGGCGTGGGTATCCCAACACCCAGAACATTGGATTTACGGGATGCAGGCGTCGACTATTTGAGGAGTCTATGGCTGCGAACTAGGCATGTTGGCGTTTGCGCGCCGAGAGAACGAACGGTGAGTCTGAAAGTAAAAGTTGAGGATATTTCTCTGCTCTGAAAACGACTGTAGTTATGAGGAAAAAAGCAAGAAGCATATGATGATGCCGAAGAGGGAAATCCCGGTGTTGACCAGGAGGATCATACTGTCGTCAACCTGCATACTTATGGCCAAGGACAGCCTCGCACACCTCGCCGATGGATCTCAGCACGAAGGATTGTCTCTTCTTGGGGTCCTGTACGATCGTGAAAGAGGAAGGTGCTACGGATTCCAAGCCGTCGTTGAAGACCAGTTAGTGTCGCGCATTCTGGAACGGCCTCCCCGTGCAAGTCTACATCTCTCGCGTTCTGAGGTCGGACTGTTGGACGTAGAGTTCCCAACACGCCATGGCTCTGGATCGGAAGTTTCGTAGCGTGGCAGATGTCGACCGATGATGTCTTACCGTTGCTTCCCAAAGCAGCGGTAGGGAAGCCCTTCCTCCTGTGCACGTTTGCGGCACAGCACGCAGAATGATTGGAACATGCAGCCTTGCCTTCAGCCTCTCACTCGTGTTCCGGGAATCAAGACTCTTGCGGAAGCGGAGTTGGGTTCCCGATCTCGTAGCCAGGGTGTCACAACGAGATCTTTGGGTTCCAGTGGTCGCTTTCCCAACATCACAGATGTTGTAGAAACGTCAGCATGCCGGATCCGGGTCTTGGTAGTCTGATGTCAGCCCCTTTGACGCACAACCTTCGTATTTTTAGTGCACGTCGCATGCGAAGGATTGCGGATGTCATCTCCAAGAGAAGTTCGTAGGAGAGAAAAGCGAACCCGAAATCCGCAAACTTTAAAAAGTAGCTGTTAGATTAGCGATGTGTCCCGAGTGTGAGTGGCCGCGGCGACAAGGATGCATTTGGGGGCTGGGAAGCGAGATCGTGGATGCCAGTTGCACTAGAGTCGGCCAACGCGCAGGAACGAAGGCTTGGTATCCGTCTTAGTGATAGACAGAACGGTGAGTGATGAGTGATGTCTCAAGTGGCAGACGAGCTGGTGTTGATGCTGTCAATGTGGCTAGAATCATTGAAGATATTGTGCTGTTTGACCAACGAAGCTGCTGTGGAAAGAAAGTTTGCCGATTTTAAGCCGGATTGTAAAGGCTATGACTGCTTATGGCATGTCCGCCGAGATTGATATGTGTGGGGAAATGATCGGCTTGTGATAGTGACTCAGGAGTGCATGTAGAGCACTAAAGCCTAGTATTTTCCGTATTGTTATAGTTCAACACATGTATATTACCTATTGAACGCACCAATGATAAATTTGCCTGCGTTATACTCAAGGTTGCCTCTAAGAGCGGTACTGCGTAACAGGGAACCGAAAGCAAGGAGAGGAAGCTCGGTTACGGAGCTTGTCGATGTGTTATCAAGGTATGCATAAAGTGACAATTGAGAGTGGATTTTGGTAGGTGATGGTCTCACTGTATTCTGTTGTCGTAATTGTTTGATATGGCTGTTGCAGTACGGAAATTAAAGTGTCAAGGTGACAGGTCTGCATAGGTATTTCTAGAGAAAGGGATCGGACCGAATGACATAGGCTCATATTGGAGTATTGACCCTTCGTCATGTTCTTCATACGTTGGAGGCCTTGGACGAAACGTGTATTCGAGTTAGGATTTCATCACAGGGTACTGAGCGATAAAAGATTCGCCAAAGCTTTAAGTTCTTCAAGAAGCGTCCGTCATCATGCATGGTCTTTATTATTCATATATGCTGAGAAACTGGCTGAAAGGGTTTGGCCGCATCCAGTATATTGCAGCACGGAGCAGAGCGTGCAGAAAATGTTGCCTTCATGACGAACCGGCATCGAACCCGTAAGCTAGGGCCGCGATGGTTTGAACAAATGCTTGAAGAACCACCCGGGCGGTAATCTTCTCTCCTGCAGACATGCTTATGATGTACGTATGTGGCCGATGTGAATCTGCGGTGATTGGAATTTCCCTCAAGTGAAGTTGTTTGAATCGTTGCCTCGGAGCAAAGAGGGCAGTCGTCGCCGATACAGAGAGGAGCATCTATAAGCAACCTCAATATCGAGGCCAGTCGAGTTCCAGTCTTCAATACAGAATACGAACTGTTATGGTAAGTTTAGGAGTGTCATAGCTATCGCCAGCCTTGAGAGTTGGGGCGGGAGTGGCTGAAAGCGGTCGGGGGCGGGGGGAATGCCGTGCTTCTAGTTTTGCTTCTTTATGTCTTTGGAACGGTCTGGACCTTATGACATGTACGCATTTCCTGTGCCTACTTTTGCATGATGCTAGGTTTTGAATGTCTTCAGGACTTTTCTCAACAACATGCTTCCCAGCCAAACTTCGGAAGAGTGCACAGCATATAAGCGACGTGCATATGCAGTGGCTGCGGCCTGAAATTCAAGCTGATTTCACTTGCTATCACAGTTGCTCGACTGGACGGGTGTGAGGTGTGTAGGACAACGACTTTCGGTACGCAATGCAGTGAACTCGACGCTAAAAATGACTGACATGAATGTACCCGCAGTTGTTATCCCGGAAATGGAGACGGACGCTATTGGCTCTCATGTGCCCCAGACCCAGACCGGAAGTGATGTTATGCTTTGCTTTCAGTGGAACTGAAATTCATCGCTGGGACAAGTGCCGGACGCCTTCCTACGATCTTGGGGTTGGCCAGTTGAGCCTGAATACGACTCGTCTCAGCGCACCAAGAAACGCAGGTAGACTCTGACTGTCAAGCTCGTGTTGAACGCGTGGGTATGTATCAGAACAGCGCAGTTCGTATCGACTGACGCAGCCTTGGCATGTTCCACTATGCTCAAATTTGGAGCTATAACGTGCAATGACGACGGATTGAACAGAGCAAAACCTCTTGCTCGCCCGCTCGCCTCTTCCGAGGTAGACGCGGACGAAGGCCAGGATTGGACGCCACAAGAAACACAAGCGTTGTCGATGCTGGCACAAAAAAGTCTAAAAGCTTTGGCCCCGTAATTCTCGCTGATTAATTGGCAGCAAGAGACGTAGGGTTCCTGGCGCGTTCTAGAAGACTTTAGGGAGGCATTAGCATCATCCCTTCGCGCTCTGGCTGACTGCCGCATACGACAGTGGCCGAATCAGACGCGCCAAGCTGCAAAGAGACTGTTGTAAAACCACGTGGAGGCGTACATGGGACATGGCGTACCTAGACATGGGCTCGGGGTGAAGGAGAAAGGGAGCAGGCAACGGTAGCCCGAGCGCGTCGTGCTGGTGCCATCTCGGGACTGCCGAGCGATGCTGGAACGTGCCGAAAAGCATCCAAAATGCAACTGCAAAAAGATCGTTTTTGGGCAGTACCATGGCCGTGGCCCTTCTTCGGCGCATGTCCCGTGGAAGGTGGATGGTGGAAGGTGGAAGGTGGAAGGTGGAAGGCGGCCGCAGTGTTTCGAATAAAGCAGCGATGGGCTGGCGATCAGACGCTGGCGACCTCAAAGCTTGTCTCGGCACGTCACGAGACGCAGGGCCATCAGGCTGGGGCGCGATGGAGTCTAGCGAGCATTGCACCCGGCCAGACGAGGTGGATAAAATCAGGAGCTGTGCACGGGTATGTGGCCGGGGTTCGGACGGTGATGGCAGCACTACTGACTACTGGGCAGGACGAGAGTCAGAGCAGCATGTCTTTGACGCTGCTGACTGTGTCTTGCCGGCTGGTGCGCGCTGTTGGACGGAAATCCAAGGCGAAACACGTGCGAAAAGCTATTCCACCCGGCATGGCGCGCCACGCTGGAGTTGCCCGGATTCGCAGCGCACTCCACATCTCGCCGTCCGAAACAGTCAGCCGTGGTGTGCTATACGGAGCAGCTCATGAGAAGTGCAGAGGAGCATGCCAACGCCTTTTGCACGCTGCCTGTTGGCGCTGCTGTCGGGCACCTGGCACCTGGGGCGTCGACTGCTGAGGCTGCGTCGGTTGGCTTCGAATAATCGTTAGCAGTTCGCCAGGGTTCCTGACTCTCGCCGACCATTCAAAATTGGGCCTTCTCCCCAGGCCGCTGTACATCCATTTGACGGCTTGCAGCAGCGTCTTCACCCCCCAAAAACGTGGCCATCCTTGCTCCACCCTCGCACTAACTCTCTCCGCCCTATCGTGCATTCTTTCTCTCTTTTCCCAGCTGTCTGGCTGGCTCCTTCTGCCCACGCTATCTTCTCCTGGCCTACGCTCCTCTGTTCCCATCCGCCTCTCCTTTCGACCTTTTCCGTGCAACCTACAACAACAGCCTTACCCGTCGCCCGTTCTTGGATATATTCCATCCATTCCGTCCCGTGGTAGCCTGCCATCCGCAGCCTCTGTCGCTCCCGTAAGGCTCTGGACTCCGCTGTCCCCACCTCAGCAATCCTGCTGTGCCCGTCTTACAATCTCACCTCTCATCAGCTTCCAGAAACTCTCATGAATCAGTAAACAGCATTTCCAATCTTGGCCGCTCTCTGCCATTGTCATCGCCAATGGGCAACTCGAATGGAAAACCGGTAGTCTTTACCGACCAAGGTTGGTAGCCTGAGCCCTTCCATCACCTCTCACTTCAGTCAACATCCTCTCCATCATCGTATGCCTGTTGCCAAAATCAATACCTTTATGATACTAACCCGTCTTCTCGCACAGTGAACCTCAATCACTTCCGTTTACTCCGTGTCGTCGGGAAGGGAGCCTTCGGCAAGGTGCGAATCGTCGAACGAAAAGATACCGGCCTCACCTTTGCTCTCAAATATATCAGAAAAGATGAAGGTCAGTCGCAGTCGACCTACACATCGGACTCCCGCATTCAAGCATACCCGTGTTGGGTTCTGCTCGTGGGCTTTCATGCTGACGTTGTGTAACAGTGGTACGATCAGAGAGCGTGCGAAATATCATTCGGGAACGACGGATGCTGGAACATCTCAACCATCCCTTCCTTTGCAACCTTCGATACAGCTTCCAGGACATCGAATACCTGTACGTTGCAACTTGGCCATCATCATTGTGAGGTTGACTGACTCGGCTGATAGGTACATTGTTGTGGATTTAATGAATGGCGGTGATCTTCGGTTCCATATTTCGAGAAAGACATTCACGGAGGAGGCGGTACGATTTTGGATTGCGGAGCTAGGATGTGCAGTACGGTACATACATCAGCAGGGCATTGTGCATAGGGATATCAAGCCGGACAATGTGTTGCTTGACTCGGATGGCCATGTACATTTGGCGGATTTTGTAGGATTTCCATTCTTCACTAAAGCATTGATGCTAACGTTTTGCAGAATGTTGCTTCAGACTTCACACCTCATAAGCCCTTAACAAGCAAGTCGGGCACGTTAGCCTACTTAGCTCCAGAAGTATACGAAGGCAAAGGATATTCTTGCGAGGTTGACTGGTGGTCATTAGGTGTTCTGTTCTACGAGTGCATATATAACAAGGTGCGTCCTGCTCGACTGCGAGGCTCCTTCTTCTAACATGCTACAACAGCGACCGTTCGAGGCCAACAATCACGATTCGTTGGCCCAAAAGATCTCCAAAGGGGAACCAACGTTTCCGGTCACAAGCCCGCCGGTGTCAATGCCTTGCTTGCACGCTATCAGTTCGCTTCTAGAGAAGGATAGAAGCAAGCGAATTGGTGCGATTGGCTTCAATACATTTTCTGACAACCCTTTCTTCCGCCCGCTCGATTTTGAGGCATTAGAGGCCAAAGAGATAGACCCCATCTTCTTGCCATCAAGCGACAAAACTAATTTTGACGCCACATACGATCTCGAAGAGCTTCTTCTCGAAGAAGCGCCGCTTGAGGCTAGGGCGCGAAGGCAGAAACCTCGAGAAGCTCTAAAGGACGACGCAACGGATGCGGAGATCCGTGCTGAAGAGTTACACAAGATGATCGAAACACTCTTCGAGCCATTCAACTATACCACTGTTGCCGATCAACGTCCCGCAGCCGTTGCAGTAGCTGATGATTCACCAAGCTCACGGCTTAGCAACAACAGCACGGCCACACCTACATCATCAAATTCGCCCAACGACCCATGGCCACGACCGCTTTCGAATTCGAAGTCGTCGGCAGACGACAACCTTCGTGTGTCCCGCTCGACTACGAATCCTCGTTCCACCACGCATTCGCCTAACGGTAGCCCACCACTCCCAACACATGCACTCAATCCCTCAGCCCAGGGATCTCCTGCTTCGCAACGTGGCGAACGTGCCGACTACTTCCCTATGGATGGCTCTGATACCATACCACCATCATTCTCGCGGCCTATGAATCGCCAACGAGGCTCCACACGCAGCACAAGCATGGGTGGCGGCGTCCAGGTCGTTCTCAATGAAACAGGGTCGTGGTCCGATATGGCCAACCAAAGCTCGTCTCTTATAGTTGATAAGAACGCGACGGGAGAGAAACCAACGGGCATGTTGGGCTTCCTAAGTCGCAAAAAAGGGCGGGATCGGAGCCCGAAAGCAAAAGAGAGGGGTGTGCTTGGCAAGGAGGGCGCTCGGGTGATCATCAGCAACACCTGATGATGTGGTCCACAGGCTATCGACACGTTCACGATTCCCCTACTTCAACAACATAATCTGCGCGGCGTTTTGGCGAGCTTCCAGGGCATTTTCTTCGTCTTCATATATCCCGGGTCGTTTGAACTTCATCATTTGCTGCATAATACCGATACCAACCATCACTTGTTGGAGGGCATCTTTTTGAACCTACTTCATCCATTGCACATTGGCGTTCTTGGCGTCCGCATATTGTCCATGGGATGTGGGCTGGATGCTTAGCATCTGTTTCTTGGCGTGCGTGGATCCGGACTCTCCATTCTCCATCCTGTTCTTTTATATTCTCGAATCTCGTTTTCCTTACCGTTTTTTTTCATGCACATAGAGGATGGAGCGGATGCTTTGCTTCGCGTTTGCATAGTGTGATGGAACCCCCCATTGGCGGAAATCGGGAAAAGGAATCCTGATCTCTGGTAGCGGGGAGAAGGAGAGAGATGTTGCATATATGTATATGAGAGCCGAGTTAGGCATCCAAAGCATTCTCTGGGAGCAATTCGGCATATATCAGGGATAAGGTAACATTGTAATCAGAAAAATAGCTACATACTTGCTCTGAATTTTCATCGACCCTTTTCTCGGCAATCTTGATACGGTTCTATATACGAAGCCTTCGAAAATTCATCTGGCTATCCCTTTGCTACGTTGTCGCCGGCCTACGGATCTGATTTGGGCTTTGGGAAAGTTCTCGAAGGACTGGCACCATTGTGAGAGCATCTCACTTGAAAACCCTTTACGCATAGCTGTATCGACATATCTGAGGAAGAGGACAAGTATTGTGTACTATTGTCAGTATAGTTATAACTATGATCAGCCCTCACCATCGCCGGTCCAAAGCGCGAAGCCTCGTTATGCAAAGTCACCTTCACCAAAGGCTTCCAAAACATAAATACACCCGTCCTTCTTTCCCCCCTTACCTATTCCACATCTACATCTCTCTACATCTCAATCCACCATGCCAGCCAAATCCAAACCAACCAATCTCCTCTACATCCCTCTAGCCTCCACTAGTCCCCTCTCACTCTCGCCTACAAGCCCAAACCCTCCCTCCAAGCACACATCCGCACGCTTCTCAGCCTCTCACCCGGCCAAAACCTCACCTTCACCACGACCTCTACAAAGCCTCTGACGAGGAGGTGCGTCTGGTTAGCAGAGTTACGCCAGAGCCTCCGACCACTCCTCAGCCTTCGGGTGGGAGGAAAACAGGATGGGGATGGAAGATGAAGATGAAAGTGGAAGAAACAACACCAAAATGGAGCTTATAGAGCATAGAAGCGACTATTCCGCCGGAACTTTCCCCTCGCGTGCCATTGGCGGGTGGGATGGGAGGAAAGCGACTATGAACGATGTTATCAGCCCCGTTTTAGACTCGGTGGAGTGGACGAGGAGGTTCGTGAACGCTTTGCACAGGTGTAGCGTTCAGACAGTCGGGAGGTTGGATTTGGTGGCGGAGACTATGAGGGGTCTGTGAGGAGTAGAGCAGAGGCTTTGGATCTGAGTGTTCGAGAAGGAGATAGTGGTGGTTTTGGAAATTCTGCCTTCTGATTTTGGGAAAGCTGGGGAGTTTTGGTGCGAGGGCCTTTGGATGGTCTGGTGTCTTTTGAAGGAGGGGAATAGGATGGAGATTGAAGAGGGTGGTAATGATATAGCTGGGGGTGGCGCAATGGAGATTGAGCTACCTTTTCCATATGCGTGCACGCCTATATTGAGTTGTGGGATGGAGGATGAAGTCATTTAGCTGAACTGGACTGAGCGGCGTGAAGTCTAGATCACGGTTCATGATTCTGGTTAGGTAGAAAAAAGTTATTGATAATACAGCTTCATGGCATATTCGTGCCTATAAGCAAGATATTCTACCAGATCCTCTTAGCAATCATAGCATACCTACTAACACCGCCCAAGTCTCCCATGCCCTTGGCATCTTTCTCCTTACTCCTCGTCTCTCTATTTACAAGAGTCTTCAAGCCCGCAGGATCGTCGTCATAGATCCATCTTCGCTTATCCTCTCCCACTTCAACCACACCCCAACCGCCCACTCTCTTGCCACCAGTATCAACAGTCATCCTCTCTCGTTCCTTCATACCCCTATACCGGCTACGTGCGAAGCTGAGAAGGCACATCCCTAGGATGAGTTTGACGGCGAGAAGAACGAAGTATGCCACAAGGAAGACAAGTACCATGGTTGTAAAAGCAATGACATCGTCCACCGACCACCAGCTAAAGGAGGAGGCATCGGATTCGCCTGTCCCGCCCCCGAACGACGATCTACCCATGGCACGACGGAATATTTGGTCGATGTGGGCGAGAGCGGCTGTGGTAGCTGGAGATGTTGTGGATGAAGACTCAGTCATGAGCGAGGTTGCGCTTGACGGAAAGGGAAGTGGCATATGTGTGGCAAGGAACATATGATAAGTTTGGACGACGGCACGAATGAAGAGGCAGGAGAGAGGAAGGACCGGAAGACCTAGGCGTTTCGTGAGATTCTGGTCTCCAAAAGCCTTTGCAGAAAAGTTAGTACGATTGAGTAGAATCTTTGGTAAATGAAGGGCTCACATTTGAGTAATAATCTTTAGTCAGCACGTCTAGGAACCGACCATAGATTGCTGGTTTGGTGATGTTGAACTTCGTGATATAGGCGTGTTTCAACCAATCTATCAACATCTCGCTACCCAAGACAAGTAGAAATGGGCCTAATACTTGGCCAGTCCACTTAGGGAAGATGGTAAAAGCTTTTGGAATGATACTAGTCGTCCTCAGCGGTAACGATGAGTTACTCGTCCCAAAGACGCTACTCGAGGAGCCACTGTCGCCACTTCTGATGGTCAAGCCGCCCACCTCCACGACGTTCCGCATAGCGATAATCAATAGCATTAGCCAAAGTTGAAAGCGTTCCACCACATCAGCACAAGTCAGCTGGAAGAGGTTTTCTTTCTCAAACTTCTTGAAGACAGTGCTCTTGATTTCAACGAATTGGTTGGACATAAGCAAAGTCAACAGCGCATTCGAATACGAGTTTACTGCCACGTTCAGGGTGATGACTTGGTAAAATAAAGACGTCGCATGAATCACGTTGTAGACAAGAGCCAAGATGAACATCCAAAACGGACGGATGATTTTGCTTCGCCCATCAGGGTTTCGATCGAGAGTTTCGCGGGAAAAGAGACACTCAAGTACATCTTGACCTAAAGCTGAGAATAAGCGATCACACACCTGGACGTCATTAGCAAATAGACTTGGCATGAGTGGATCAAAATCGAACCTCTAGCACGTTATATATGACGTAGAGTTTAATGGCCGCTTGACCCCGAATGCTGTGGTACATCTTACTGGCATCGAAACGCATTAGAATAGCAGTACTAGCTATAACGAGAAGGCCTTTCAGTATATCGGCTTTATGACTCGGCAACAGCGCAGACGGTGTTGATTTCGTCCTCCGATGCCGATACGCAGAGCTTCTGGCATGTTTACGCTTCGGTTCCGGGATGCTGTGGGTAACTTTTCCGTTCTCTTTCACCAACGTTGTAGGGTATTGAGAGTTGGTTGTGGAGACGGATGCTCTTCTTGCCTTAGAGCCCTCCGCATTCGAACTTGATTGAGTATTCTTGCGCCTGCGCCAGATCCTTCCCAGTCCAGTAAATACAGTAGTGGCCATGGCATGAATCTCCCTAACGATGAGAGTGCCCCACCATTGAATGAGAATCCAAAGTGCAATTACGAAGCGCAATGGCAATATCGTCAAATTATACAGCCAAGCATCGAGGCATGCCAATGCACCAAAGGCGAGGACTCGTTCTAATTGAGGAGGCAACCATAGAAAATTAATCAGCCGCTCGAATTTAACTTTTGAGGATTCATAAGGGAAGTCGGTGGCGGATGAACGGTATATGTACAGTGGAGAAGGTTTGTCGGCTGACAGTTCAAGCGAGAGGAATGTAGGTAGAGACATTGGTGGGAGTGGCATTGACGGTGGCATTGGCGACACAGCACCTCGTTCCGAAAGCCCTGCAGGTTTGAGACTATCCGGTCCATTGACATTTTCCTCCTTTGTGTCAAAGCTCAGCGGTGGAGGAGCAGGTCGGCCGGATCTTTGGGAAGAATCTGTCTCATAGTTGTAGCCTTGCCTCCTCTGTGAATTCTGATTTCGAGCTAGCATTGGTGTTGACGCTGCTCTTGAAGACAGCCCTGGGCGCGCAGTTCTTAGCTCGCTGGATGGGGCCTTGACGGCAATGACATCTGGTGCTTGCTTGGCTGCCAGACTCTTGGACGCGCTTCGCTTCCGCCGGCTTCCATTGACAGCTTTGTATCCATTGTGTTCCAATTCTTCTTCTAGTATACCAAAGCCTCCACGATCGTCAGCACTCTGATCGCCAGCGTCGAGCAGTGGGGATGGACCGAGAGGGGATACGGTGTCTTCAGGTATGGGAGAGGCCGCGCGGAGGGGAAGGGAGTTCGGAGAGGTGGTCAACTCGAGAATTTGGGCCGGTGAAAGCTTCAGGATTTTCTCGCCGTATTCTGAAGAGGTGGGGGAGCTGACCATTCCAGCGCTGCTTCTTCGTCGACCATCACCTGGCCGTTGAATTCGAGGAAGAGGTCTAGAGTCTTTCGAGCTGTCTGACATGATAGCATCGTCTTGGAAGCTCTGGCGACGACTGGTTCCACTGGAGCTGGAGACTTTGTCGTCGCCGCGCTGTCGAGAGTGCCCATCGTTGAGATATGCCACATTTCCAGTTATCGGAGAAAGGGCAGGTGTCGGAAGCTGCTCATTCTTTGGAGGGCGTTGTGGGGTATCACCGTTTGTAAGTGATTCTCGTACCCCGTTCATGGCGTATGTTGATCCCGGTGTATGGGGATCGCATGGTGTGTTGCATTTGCTTTGAGTGTTGGCTTCTTTGGAGATTGGGCGACATTTGTGAATGGCTTGGCGCTCCGCATCGGATTTAGCAGTCAACTCCGACTTGTGAATTTGACGAATTGAGGATTCCGCGAACAAACATATCTCATATGGGATTGAAGCGTTGAATTGTTCATATGAACAATCAAACGCTACCGAAGCTCCCAGATAACTATCTCAACATCTGTATTCCAAGGTTACTGGTCGAAAGCTTTCGGTTTAACTATGAACATATACGGTTAGGCATCGGCTACTAACACAAAACAAATACGTAGCCAGGCGGCCCTCTCTTCTTCAAAGACACAAGCCGCTCCATGTTTGTGACTGTTTGAGGACTTTTCCGACGTCCAGTCGATGAAACATACCCCAAAATGCCTATGTAATACACAAATTCAGCCGAACGAGCCAAGACAGCATTCTCGGCGATGAAAGGAACAAAGGAGATACGTTGATTGCTCCTTTTACTAGCCAATAGATATAAAAGCAAAGGCGATTAAGAACGGTACTGCTAAAGATGTTGAACAAACGTGTTTGACAGCCTTGTGGGAAGCATTGTGGCGATGGTATAGAACTTTCAGATTCATTCTCATCCCATTAATCCTCTCTACAGGACAGAAAGAATAAACGAAACATCATGTCCTATAGCCAATTCGGTGGCTCTCATATTTCCGATTTTCTCGTACTTGGATGCGGTGATGGGGGATGAGTTGATGAAGATTTGTGAGCGCCTGTTAGCCTTTTGGCTGTTAGTCTTTTGAATCAGTTTTCTGACTCTGCGCAGATCATGAAGCTTCCGATCTCTATGAGAGATAGATAACCCCCGTATCGAAAGCGTTTCCAAACTGTTCCAAACGAGTATATTCCGCGGCGACAGCGATTGCGACGAGAGTTGGCGAATATCTTCAAAGCTTGAAAAAGACCGTAAGCGGAAAGCGTGGACACCAAGAGCCGGCAACTCCAGGCAATAAGCAGTGGTCTAAGAGAAGGAAGACAGATTAAAAGCAAACCAAAATCTCACCTATATATCATAATCAACTAAACCAATACCTCATAAGAAAGGGCTACTGGTAGTGACCGATATGCTTTATCCGCCAAGTGTAACGAGCTTGGTGCGGTTATCTTTTCTTTGGACGTCAAGGGGTTAGCATTAGTTTCCTTTTTAGCATTAGTTTCCTTTTTAGCATTAGTTTCCTTTTTTGCGTTATTAATTGCATTTTTACTCTCTCTTTCTGCTCTTTTCAGTTTCGTTTCTTATGCCAGATGCCGTATGTGGCAAAAGAAGGCCTTCCGGCGGTTATAATATCTCGGGTTTGGCCTAACTCATTTGTGGCCGGTTATGTAGTCAAAAACATCCACAATGAGGAGAAATACCAAGAAGTTCGGTATGCGACATGAACAAAGCAGGATCATTGCCATGGTTGCCATTAGGCTGCCCGGGGAAATCAATTCTGATGCCTTATGTGACGATATTTGAAGAGTGACTTCGGTCATGAATAAGAGCTTAAAATATGATCACCGCTTACCCGTGGTTGAGCATTACTAAACTTTTCTTAGCGTCACAGTGCGAAGATTTGTTGGCGACTCACATATTTAAATTCAGCAAATTCCTTTCTGTTTTCTTGTTTGCCCTTGTTGAGTATTCTAGTTCTATGACCAAAAATCAGCAGCCAAGTGTCACGATGGGCTATATTAGCCAATTCATATCCTTCTTCAAAGGATCACGGCTTCACGATTCAACAGCCCTAACCTCGACTGATACCACCGAAATATCTTCAACCAACATGTTCAGGCTCCTGGATCTTCCACTGGAGCTCCGAGATCAAATATATGCCTTCGCATTATATCAACCCGTAAAGACTCTGCACAGTTACGCAACAATTGTGTGCAGTGTCTCAGGACCTCCTAATTCTGCTTCTCTCACCCTTCTCTGTCTAAATCGACAAATCCATGACGAAGTCAAAGATCTTATCCGACGTTTTGAGGGCACGTGAGCCGCTCAGATATACTGCGGAGTTGTACGCCTTTAAAAATTGGTACCTTGTCGTAAACTGGACTTTACTTCCTTACGTGTCACCAAATATCGATTGCATTGATATACATGTGCCGCCGGCCGTTTTTGAAGCAATTGCAAGAGATATCAATTCATCTCAATGGGCGGGAATTCCTGTAGCCTACGCTACGAAACTGGTTCAACTATTGGCCAACCAACTGCCACCAACCGAGACTCTTTCGATAGGAACCATCATCCTTCACTTTCCATGTTCTGAGAGGTTACGTGTGCTAAAGCGGTGGCTTTCTATTACTATGGAAGAGCACCTCTACCTAATAGGCAGCGACGTGCAATACTTCTCCAGACCCAGGGCAAGGATTGGAAATCTTCAGCTTATTCATAAGACGCATGTCCTTTTTCAGAAGAGGGATTTGGCTATCGTTTAGTTAGGACAAAAAACATCACAAGTCTCGCTGGATCAATGCGCTTATACGCCGTCTCAGCTTCCGAAAAGTTCCTATATGCCACTTATTGCGATTCGTACGGGTAGAAACCTTCATCACATCTGGATCCCGATCAGAACAGTGGCATCGTTTCAGAAGCTTCGTTTCACTGAGGATCAAACACATGATTCTAAGGGAGCACTAATCTACACAATCCTCTCGGTTGGCTTTCCTCGAGTTCACCACTTCTCTCATTTCTACATCACTTCCCTCCAACCCCACGACCACGACTCCATCCAGATCTTCTCGGCTCAACCTAGTTGGCAGCGGCATTGCATTGGGCTATGAAACAATTAGCGCATCTTCAACTGTATCCCGGCATTTCCAAAGACCCCAATATCCCCTCAAATTTCCTTCAAGAACCACAACACCAAAGAATAAAGATCACTCACTCTGCTGAGCCTGACAAGCGGCCGACGAAATTCCCGCCGCTCCCGCATTCGCCTGGTTCGCACACGCATTGAACTGCTGATCGCAACTCCTCTGCAACGCAGCCGCGAGATTAACGAACGTATCGCCCTTAACCTGGAAAGGACGATCTGCGTTTCCGGAGTCGACGACCGGGGTCGGCGCACCGCCGAGGTCGCCTGTGAAAGTTTGGAGATTCTGGGCGCGGGGGACGAGACGGGCGGAGGTCACAGCAGCAAGGAGAGCGATGATTGTGAACTTCATGTTGTTGGCGGCGGATTTCGAAAGAAAGATAGTATGTATATTGAATTGAAATGAAGCAAATGAAGCGTCTAGCGCGTGAAGAGAGTGAAGAAGTTGGATTGAAAAAAGAATGAATATAGTGAATACCAAAGCAAGAACCACCCAAAAAGCAGCTTCCTTGCGCATATATACCCAATCCAAATGTCTATTCAGAGATTCATATCTCAGTGGTCGTGATCATGCTTACCACTCTTATGCGCTTGCGCTGAAACCGGTAGCGTCGCGTACGTCCAACGCACCGTGCATCGCGAGCTTTACCCGCACTCATGCATCGTCAACACTTGCCACTGTAGCGCTTCGAGCTGGTACTTTGTTTATCGATCGATTGGCTCGTGGAGAGTTGAGGGACGGACGTGATCGCTCCGCCTATTCATGTCATTTTGGAAGAAATGCGAACCAAGATTTTGGTCGAGCGATCGTCGTATCTGAAGATGCATTACTTGTATGGGCGCATGGACCTTTAGTTTAGTATTTGCTTCCTGAGATGAAAATGGGTTGTCGGGACTGTGTTTGGGTATGCGGTTGGGCTTGACGGATGATTTCTTCCTTTAGATATCGAAATGCCGTCATCCGTCTTTTAGGTTTTTTTTTTGGCTGTACTTCGGTGGTATGGTTAGAGATATCAAGGCAGACTCACAAGGAAATAGATATAAAATAATACGAATTTGCGATATTGCGTCATGCATATTACTGGAATCGCAGATATGGGCGGATTCGTTCTCGCGTGCGGCCCCTGCCTTATTCTACCTACTCTTTTAAATCATGTGATGCTGATAAATGGAATACAACTTCAAGCGTCAGATCTTCGCAGGATTCGCAAGCGTAGACTTATACAATCAGAGGCTATTTTCGAAAGCACTTGATGCCGTGGACTATGATCATGGCTCGATCGAATCGAACTGAGCCACCGGTCGCCAGATTTAATGCCTGATTTGCGGAGTGCGCTCGGTCTGAAATGGAGAAGGAAGCTGGAAGTTGAGGAGAGAAGGATGAAAAGAGCGCAAGGATTGCGGAGAAAATGCTTAGATTTTATGGTAAAGCGATCCAGCCACTAAGAATGATCGTGCAAAAGGCGGCCGATGTCCCTCAAGGTAAGCACGAGAAGAGCCCTTTCAGCTTGTTGTACACAGCCGTCTGCTCAGCAACATGTGCATCCGTCTTATCTGATGCGTCTCCCACACTAACACTGACATAACATCCAGACGTCCCTACTACACTGGATTCCGTTGGTGGCTTCGAATTACCACAGCTTTCAGGATACGTCTCGCTGGTTACAGAGAAAATTCTGCTATAAACAAACTTGAACTGATTGACAGTGGTACAGCTGGCCGTACTAGGAAAGTTGACGTTGAGCCATGTGTTATTTGGTAAGTAGGGAGTTCCAGACGCCAGCACATGGTTCGTCAAGTTGGTAGCCAAATCAGCGTAGATCTGATCGTAGGGTGGACTGCCGGTGGACGCAGTATATGAAGTTTGCGACCCGGTGGAACCAGAGAATGCGATTCCGGGGATGCCTCTTTGCGAGACGGCGAATACGGTAGCTCCAACGGTGCCAGAGATATCGACTGTCGAACCGAGATTGGATCCAACGTTGGGACCGGCAACAGCGATGTCAGGCTTCGTGGTGCCGAAGAATTGGGGTGCGAAAGTATCGATACCGTATTGCATCGAGGTCGCGGGATATGAATTGACGTAGTTCAGCCGTGAATTCGACGCATTATGGCCAGTTGCTGGGCTTCCGGGCGGACAGCTGCTGAACTCACATCCGTTCGTCACAGTCGTTGGTGTCCCAGTACTTGAACCTGAGGGAATCGTCAGCGTTGGGGGCACTCCGGAAATGTCATTTCTTCAGAGTCTTCCAGCTCATCGCGTATACGAACCCGTTCCCGATTTGTCCAAAGCGGGCGCTGAAAGAACCACATCATGTCCAGCACCAGTTAAAGATTTGTAGAACGTTCGAATATTGATCTCAGCCCAGCCATCGTCATTTGACTGCACGATTCTAGCAGCCTGGACGCTCAAAGGAAGTAAAGTGAAAAAAGCGTGGACGCGCATTTTGATGATACAAAGAAGGTTTCAAGGCAGATGAAGGAAAGGATGCGCCAAGCAGCTCTGATCTTTATGCCTACTGATACCGACTAGAGGTATACAAGAGTGACCACGAGCAAGGCCGAGCTGGAGGGAAAGAAACATCATGAAGGGCAAACTGGTTTTATCACTTGAATGTTGCATGTGCGGTGCCCCTTCTTAGACATGGGGTGGCGATGTTGCAGGATTAGGAGAAACGTGTTTAGGGATATGCGATCTGATTGATGAGAAATAGATTGAGACCAACTCGACTGGTAAAAGTGGCGGAGATTTGTCGCCAGGGTACCTAAATAGCGAAAAGGCTAAGCTGGATTGGGGAGGTGACTCCATTGCCCTACACGTACATTTGGACCAGTTAGAAGCGACAACGATGACTGCGCAAAACAAAACACTGCGCAAAACAAAACAATTTCAGCTACGACAAGCAATGACGAGGATCTTGGGTTGGGGATGTGACCCTCTTACCTCAGAGCACTTTATGACTTTTTCTCCTCTTCCAACGTTGTTTGAGATCACTCGTTCGCGACGATTTGCTTTCCCTTGCCTTCGAACCTGTGCAGTCATGATCGTCGGGGATGTTCTCCATAACCAAAAGGATGACAGTGGATAGCCCCAGCAACTTGCCTAGCATAACCGAGATACCTGCGCCGAACGCAGTGCCAGATCCATTGACTAGTAAGCTGGTGAAACGATTCCAGGACGGCAACGAATCTTCATTTCATCCAGACTACATGCGTAGGTGTCCAATTCTGAGTATAAATACTAGCTCCTCGTTCACCACTTGCTTTCTATGACCCCATCGAGAAAGTTCAAGATATCGGACCACTCGAGCATTTCGATCCCGGACACACAGTGGATTCGAAGTCTCCAAAGCTCGCAAATGTTCTCAAAGTGGCTAATCTATCATCACATGTGGGAACGGAGATAGAAGGTATGCAATGTCTCAACTCTCCGAAGCCGGCTTAGATGAGCAGCCATAGCTAGCAGCTCCAAGCGGCACATTGGTTCTCCGCAGCCGGGCATTTCGAGACATTGACCTTGAAGTTCCATAGAAGACCGTGCGGCACTTTGATCTACTTCAAGTTCAAGGTTAGGCTCCGCACCTTGTCCCTGGGCCTGATGAACACATGATCAGTCGACTCCAAAAATGGTTGGAGAGCTTTTCCGCATTACACTATAACGACGATGATGTCAGCTAAGAGCTTAATAATGGCCATAAAGCTGTGATGAGGCGAGCACAAATAACACAGGGCCTATGTGGTTATCATTCGTTCAGTCACTAAAAGAAAGGTTCTGTAGGTCAATCCTCTGTATACTATGCGAAGGGTCCGGATCTTCAATGTAGTATAAGTTACGAGGCCGCGACAGTCCTCGTTTGGGACCAAAACATTACTTGCCATTCACAGGCTCTTAACTATCAAGCCAAAGAAAGGTGTCATCGATTCCGCTTCACCGCCGCGATGGCGATAAGCCAGTTCCGGCCGTGCTTGAAGAGGACGACGGAGAATGTGAGAAGTGTCTCGCAAGAATTTAATCTGGTCTCTGTTGAATGATGTATAAAACTGATAGCTTTAGCAACGTAGAGTGAATGATGTTTCATTACAGTTGATTGTCTGAAGTGCATTTAAGCTCGAGGTCCTTGGCTCCCCAATCGGGTAGCCGCGTGGCTGACTCCGCCAAAAGCAAACCTTTCAAGAACTTATAGAATCCTGTTTCCTATCTCCATCAAGCACATTCCTGCCACACTATCTTATGAGATCGCAAAAGCTCGGGCAGTTTTGCTTGGACTTGTTCGAGGAGACTAAACTACCTATGCGAAATGACGTCAACGAAGTTCATAAGGTGGAACACACCTTGCAGAGTCATTTTTCTGCGAAATTTCAACCCGTATAGGATCTCTTTTAAACACTGATCTCCGGACTCTCACCTTCATCGCCAGTTCAACAGCTATCGAAAGCCGCAACTATTCTGAATTTAGTACGCCAGTAGGCCATTATGTATGGATGTGGCGTTGAGTATGATGACTCCTAATCCAATAAGATCTGCTGATTTCTATTCAGCATGGTCGGCTTCGTACTATATTTGACTAAAAGGGTGATTCGACCCAAGGAAAAGGCGACACGGCCATCGTGTCTGGCCTAAAAGGACGATACTGGCAAGAATAAACATATACCCTATGAGATGTCACTTCCAACTTCTTCCACTGGACACTGATTCTCATATTAGAAATTTGGAGGATCGCGATGTGTTTCCCCTCCATCCTAGCGATTTCAACGGCTTGAACACTCAGTACGAAAACTTTGTCGTATTGATAGATCTTTGCACTATTCTTCCTAGGGTATACAGGAAACCATTTGGGCGGCATTCGAACTTTGGGAGTCGCAGCGAAAGCCTTTTTTGCACAGCTAAGACCCTTAAAGAAGGTCTTTGCTGCTACCTCAAACATTTGCGCCCTCGACCTACCCTTACTCAAAACCTTTGGCCTACAAACCTGTACCTGATCTACATACTGCGCTTATGCGACTTAACGAGCCGCGCCCACACTTCTCTGGAAACCCTTTACGTGCCAATTATGCTGGAAGCTGCAGCGCCACCGCCGGGGTTGTGCATCGTTGAGAGTATCTCCGAATGTCAGAGGCTTGGCTATTTAGGGGTATTTCCTGTCAGCGCACTGTCTGCTGCGATGATTCAATTGAGTGTAGAAGCGCTTCGTGGATCCCTTCCGGCAATCGCAGCAGTTCGCCAATAGGATTTCCCCTCTTAGTCCTTCAGGCAATTTAGTAGGGTGCTGGCCAACGGCAGATACATTCCTCCAACTTCTCGAGCTTTCAAAACGCCTCAATGACCTAGCATTGATCTCGCCTTATCATCACTATTCGTGGCGGCTAACGCGAGCAATGCAGAGGATGCATAAGCTCGTCTAAGGGATCCTAGTATTGTCCTACTAAAGGGCTATCTCTGGATATTACTGAAGCAGTCGATGGTATTCAGGTCTGGAGACAGTTTTGCCCTGTTTTAAAAACCAATCGCGAGAGCACCGTGAACGGGACAGACGTCCTAAAAAGTCGGAAGCGGATGTATCAGCAGGGGCCGTATTCTACGGAGGAGACTCCCTTTCTAGGGCAGAGCTATCTTGAAGATAAGAAACACTTACAAGTTGCACGGCTATCCACAATCAGGAGTCGTAAGATGACTGCTGCTAGGGTCGTGTCAAGATAAGCAGAGCGATTCGAAGTTTGTCACAGAGTTCCAAATGATCCGTACGGAAAGGATGCTTATCTTCCTAGGCAAATATCTAGATCCTAAACATTGAAGATCAACTGATTGCAGAGTTGGCTCTCTGCAGTGACACTTTCGGAAAAATCCTGCTCGGCAAAATCATTTGCTCGCGAACACGCAGTACAAAGGGATGTGCTTTCACCTTGTTGAAGATCAAACATGAAAACGCTAGCTTGACTTGGGGCAGTATTACCAGTCAATAATATGCAACAATAACCCGAGTCAGCTGATAAGATGATCGAACCATTTATGCGGCAAAGACAATGCATGTTTGAGACATGAACCAACACTCGCGTCCCAGGAATTCTAACACTGTGAATGATGATACTTGTGGATCTACAAGGACTTGCGCACTACTTTCTAAGAGACAATCACTTCGCTAACATGAAGCATAAGGTCAGAGAACGCCCCTCCGAACAATTGCAGCGGGGTGTGTCCTCGAGCGTAATCTCCTGGCGGACGACATACTCTTGGCAGGAAGCCGGTGCAGCCGATCCGAAGGATGCCTAATGTGACCATCGGTGCATACACTCGAGTCAGTGAGAAAGGGGAGATGTTCGACTTCCAGCTCAAGGTACATACTCCGCAGTACATTTCCGCCTGCATGGTTCCGACTTTGACGTTAAACGAAACGTGGTGAAGGGATTTCCATGCAAGCGAAACCTGGGGGAAACGAAAAAGCAATGCCACTGACATGGATGGGTCATGACAGTTGAAAACTGTAAATACACGACTTATATCATTTACCAATAAGTGGTGAGCATGCTAGCTCTGTGGGAGAGTCGAGACATGCAAATGCAGGCATGGCAGAGCAGAATGCTCCGTCCGCGAGTCGTGTACCCTATGCAAATTGTCAACTCCACTTGCCAAGCTTCTGGCGACCCTTGCGCAAGTGCCGATCCACGCTGATGATCGCTAATCTAGATTCGGCTGTCATGCACGTTTTCGGAGAAAGCGTTTCGAACGTGTGGAGACATCTAGGGTCGACTTTAGCCAAACTTTTGAATTGGCCTACCAGCTTCTCACTGACTCAGATACCATTCGTCCCGCGGGTATACCCTCAGAGCTTCCAAATAACCTCAACCAACGTTCGGAATAACGCTCACGAAATGTCAATCGCGACCCACAGAAACTGCATTATCACAAACTTTAAAAGTCATTGACGTACATCTTCAAAAGCGCAACAGACCATAATTGTGACAACATGCTCTATACCACTAAATTTATTATCGTTCAATTTTCGAAACCGATGATTTGGAAGGCTGAAACAGGTCAACGATTGACCACGATCACCGCATGTTCCTCGTGCTCGTGCTCGAGCCTTGCAGGATTCTCAGGGGTACAAATGTCTCTTATTATCGATTCCTCTAGCCTTATGCCACTATTACCACCCAGACCGAATGTCATACTGTGCCATACCATGTTTGGCTCCCGACCAGAAAATGCGGGGATTGTCGTCTACTTTCCAGCAATATCCCTGCCGACTAGTCTATTGTCACCAGGTCAAATCTCCCCGATGTCAGCAGCTAGAGAAGTAAGAACTTATACTCCTTTGCACCGAGCTTTGAAGCTCTTGTCTTCTACACACAACAGAAAGGCACATCAGGATGAAAAACAAACGCGGAGAACAGTCCGTGACGATATCAGCATGCTTCGTAGCCATTGCAAGCATTACTGTTTTACTTCGCCTCTGGACACGCCTTGCCATTGTCAACAATGCTGGTCTTGAAGATGGTTTAATCACAGTTGCGATGGTATAATCTCTTTCTCCATCCCTCAGGCAAGGAAAATGTACTAACATGCTCTTCAGATGTGCTCAATTGGCTTGACCATCACCATTGCTATGCGTATGATACCTTGAACCAAATCATATCCTCGCCATATCAGCTAATTCAAAGTCTCTAGAGGCGCATTTCGGAATGGGTCAACACGTTTGGACTCTCACAGAAGACGAAATGCAAAGTTCTCTACAAGTAAGCTTCTATAGCCCGATGGGTCTACCTTAGCAATCGCTAATTGACCATTCTACTAGGCGTTTTGGGCTAGCTTGATAGTCTACTATCTCTCACTCGCCTTCACGAAAAGTTCTATACTCCTGCAGTACCTCCGGGTATTTCCAACCAAGCAGTTCCGGATAGCATGCTACTCTGTACTGGCAGCAGTAGTTTGCTATGGCATCTGGACGATATTTGGAAGCATATTCGCATGCGTGCCCGTACGAGCATTTTGGACGAAGGAACCGGCCCGATGCATTGACCAATTCGGCATGTGGTTTACGAACGCAGGGATCAACATCTTGACTGACTTCGCTGTTATCATCTTGCCGATGCCCGTGGTCAAGAGTCTTAACCTCGCAAAGAGACAGAAGATTGCTCTTATGGGTGTTTTCGCTATTGGTGGAGTGTAAGTGCTCATTTCCAATAATATCGATTTTCGTTTTCCTGGAGGATCCTTGAACCCCAAGCTTCATATTACCCGCACATTTCCACTTTTAAATTCTCTTTCAATAATTTTCCAGATGATTTCGTCCCTCAAAGTATTATTTCCCGGTATTTGGTCGGCGGTAGGAACTATGCTTGAAAACGGACCGAATTGCTTCGGCCCGCCGCACAAACATTATCCACATTTCCTTACTAGAGCTTTCAATGTCCTATTCCCCTCTACACAATCAACTATATCCGTAATCCGTCTTAGATCTACACTACCTCCTTCTCCTGCGTTCCAATAACATTTCACTCCCATCGAAACCTTTCCAAGTTAACCATTATTTCCCCATAGCGTGTGCATCGTCTCAATCCTCCGTCTCCACTCCCTGGTAGCCATATCCAATTCCAGCGACCCAACCTACGACAACCCGCCCGCGGCAACCTGGTCTTCAGTCGAATCCAGCATCGGAATAATCTGCTCCTGTCTCCCAACGCTCCGTCCTCTTATCTCGCGCTGCTTCCCCGGCTTCTTCCCTTCCTACCGACGAGGCTACGGTCGCAATAGTACCGGAGGTCTGTACGGTCGAAACGCATACGGTCGCGATACGCATGGGACGGCGGGCACACCTTTGGCGGAGGTGTTTCCGATGGGTGCGGGGGTGGTGGGGGGAGCTAAGGGAGAGAGAAGTGGTGGGGACTCTGATGATCATATCAAGGTTGATACGGTTATTGATGTGAGGGTTGAGAAGTTTGGACATGTGAAGGGGAGGAAAGATTCTGGATTGGTGGAGAGGGAGAGGCAGGAAAGTACAGAGAGTTTGGTTAAGGATGTCGGGAGGGCTGTTTGAATTTGCTTTGTGATACCATATACTAATGATAAGAACTTGCTTTTATAGAGATAATGCAAAGATAGAAGTATTGCCTGACGCGCTTTCATTGTTGCTTGGACGGGCCTTAATACGAAGCGGTCTGCCGTATCTTCCCATTCAAGCCTTTCGCACGATCGCGTGCCAAAGTCAAGCTCGATACATTCGTCAACATTCTTAAGAGCTTGTTCATTAGCTCAGGTTAGAGTGACGTTGGTGAAATTGGGGTGCCAGACATGCTAAGGGTTGTGCCAAAGTCTGAAGCTGAGGGTATACTCGCTTGACTTTATATGGCCTAGCCCCAAGGACGGCTGGGGCTTTTCCGATGTGCAGCTACCCCTCAACACCAGGACTCAGCCATCATCAAACTCGTTATAACTGGTCGAACCAACAATCTCTTGCGTAACACTGCTTGATAGTTTGTATGGATCATGAGTGTCTTCTATCATACCTTGGCAGACCTTCAAACCGGCCCGTAAAGGAATCTCGAACCTAACGGGCATAATATATATAGAGCGAATGATATCTGGAAGCCTATAGAGTGGCGCAACAACAATCAAGATGGGCGAGTTTTTTACCCCAGTCGCCTTGCAAAGAGCTCACTATTGATGTATTGGTGGCATACTGTGAAGTACTAACCATGCTGATCGCAATTCCTAGCAGGACTACGCTCTCGCGGCCTTGCAGAATGTTAGCAAAGAGACGCGGGACGCGCACGACGAGTTGGATTCATTAACCAATGGCTATTCATAAGTTCATAACATATTGACTGGATGAGATTTGGTGAAATCTGTACTCTTCAGCCTCAATATTCGATCCATTTGACACAGGTGACCTCTACCCGTTCAAAGACAAGTCCTGTTTCTCTACTAACTCCATAGCGAAGTACTGTGAATATCAGACCTATCAGGCAAACTCTCTCAGATGACACATAACTGTGGATTATTGTTTAGACTGAAAACTCACCAGTACCTATCATATCAAGGACACAAGAATGCTCTCTTATTTAGCCTTGATAACAATCTTCTTCGCCGAAACGCCTTTCTTGATAATATCCAAAGCTTCCTGAATACCCTCGAGATCCTTGGTCGGCACAACCTCTGGTACTGGCGCGACTTCTACAGACCCTCAGCTAGCGCCTCTGGTAGGAATCCTCCAAAGGTAGCAGGGCTGACCTCTTGAAAGGCCTTCGTAGCGGCGTCTCCACTAGCAAAGATCATCTTAGCCTCGACACCCTTTGGAGCAACCCCTTCTGGAACCGGATTGGTAGATGCAATGAACAGCTTTTGCTTGGACCTGTGAGCAACCTGGCAAGATGGGGCCACTTGCCCGACAGCATGGAAAATGCCAAAGCAAACACCCTTTTCAAGCTCAGCGGCGATATCGTCGATGGTGGAAGGACTGTTGTAGTCGAAGACTTTGTCGGCGCCGAGGCTCTTAACGTAATCGAAGTTATGAGCGGAGCAAGTGGTGACGACTTCAAAACCGGCGGCCTTGGACAGTTGCATGGCGTTGCTGCCAACACCTGAGCTGCCTCCCCAAATCAAGATAGACTTGCCAGTGCTGGTGGAGTTGACTGTTGGGAACGGCATGCCGAGGTACTCCTTTAAGAAACGTCCACAAGCAGCGTTAGTAATGCAGAGAGGAAAGACTGAAGCGTCGGTAAAGGACAACAAGTCCGGGATCTTGCAAGCTATGAAATGGTCAAAGAGAACGTAGTCCTGAAAGCCGCCCCGCCCAGGCTTACTACCGGCGCCAAGGGCCAAGGCGAGAATGCTATCTCCTACTTTGAACTTGGAGGCGGCAGCAGATCCAACGATCTCGACGGTGCCGGCAATCTCCTCGCCTAAAATCAAGGGTATGTGATGAAAGGAAGAGGTGTGTCCTGAACCATACCGTCGGCTGGATTCACAGCCCAAGCGTGAAACCTTCACTAGAAGCTCACCATCTGCAACCTGGGAGGGTATTGGACTCTCGCGTATGGCGCTTGGAATGCCGGCTTTGTTCTACCAAACAGAGCGGTTGGTAGATATCGTTGAAGCTTAACGGTGAAGTTTAGAAGTAGAACTTGGAGTGGATAGCGAGAGCTTCAGTATTTTTGTTAACGATAGCAATCAGCGTGATGATTCGAGCATAAAGGAAAGAACTTCGATTTTAGCAGAAGATGTGTGAATCAGAGACGGCTTCCATATCAAACAACTTATCGTACATATTCCTTCATGATGGCGGAGTTAGGGGCAAAGTCCGGTTATATTTCCCAGATTACGGTATTACTCTTAAGTTAATACGACCACAGGCAACTAACAACAGACAATCCTGCCTAACCTTCTCCTTCATCTCCGACCGAGATCCTATCAATCTCCTCTTAGGTTACTGTATCGCCGTGAGTAGGTAGTCTGC
>AJFK01000719.1:0-65627 GCA_000467715.1 Hysterium pulicare CBS 123377
TTATGAGAGGACCCTATCGACGGAACACAGTGTTCCCGATCGCAGAATGTGCAACATTTTTGCTTCATTTCCGATTTCTAGCCAGATTATCTCTTGATAAGATGTTAGAACATCACAACCAGCATGTCGTGAGAAATCGGACTAAAGAGCCACCGATAAGGCTAACTTCCTTTGTTTAGAGTGGCACTCCGTGCGTAGGTTTTCAACATCTTCATCTAAGCACTATCTAGGCCAACTCTTCGTAAGAATGTTCCCAAGGCAGTCATTAATGGTGCATGCATTGCATTGTGATTTGGCACTGCTATGATCTCCCGTCCAAGACCTGGTTACTGCCACCGTCTAAATGATAATTGGTCTCGGTGAAGAAGCGCATGTCTCTTTTCATTAGCACTATTAAGTATTTTAAAAGCCGTAGAACTTAACGGTCTATAGAATTCTCTGAATATACCTCTTAGCCTAAGAAAGAGGCTAGAAAGAGAATATTGGTTTTATCCCTCTATTGGAGTATCATACTATGCCCCAACCCCATTTGACCGTTGTACAAAGGGCTAATTGCCTTTCATTCCCGTGAGACCTACCCACCAAAAGTCCCTTCCCTAATTCATAGTCGTGGCTGCACACTCTAGAACTCCATCTCCGAAGCCTCATCTCCATGCTCATACTCCGTAGTTGCCTCCGTATCTTCCTCTCCAGCCACCATCCCCTCATCCCCACCAAGCAACTCATCAATCACCGTAAAGACGTCCTGAGCCAAGACCTCCTTCCTCGATCTAACATTCACTTTCCTCCGATTGGCGACCGCCGCTCCAAGAGCAAGTCTCACACCTTCAATTTGGTTCTGCGTCATCTCACTCAATGTAGCCAATCCAGCCATCAGATTAAACTCCCAATCCATCGGGTTCTTGAAGTCCCAGTCCGGGTTCGGTCCCATGATCGTGATCAGCGTTTCGGAAGGAGGAGGCTGAAGAGGACCTGCTTTGAGATACCAAGGGAGGCCGGGACCCGCAGCTTCTCGAATCTGATCTAGATGGGCTTCGGCTTGCGGAATTTTGGACTTCAAGGCTTGCTGCAGATCTGGGTTCTCTTTGGCGGCGGCATCCATGGCCTTCAGCTGAGCTTCTGCTTTGGACTGCCATTCCGGGTCGTACGGTCCGAAGGTGTAGTTGGTGGGTAGTCGCGGCTCACGCTTTGCCATTTCCTTCTCCCACTCCTCTGGTTTGTGTGTTGCCATTCGGGGTCGGATGTCGCTTGGATGGCGTGGCAAAAGATCTTTGGCGGCGCATGCCCAGTTTTCTTGGATCTTGTAGAATGAGTGCTTCTTCTCGAGGGCACGGAAACCAGTTGGCTCTTTCTCAAAGAGATCGGCCTGGAGCTGGAGGGCCTCTTTGAGAGGGATGGTGAGGTGCAACATTGGGGCTTCTGGATCTTGGGTGTTGGGTTCTCTGTAGAATGAGGTCAACTTGCGATAAGATGCTGTGCAGAGTCGGATACTTACTCGTGATGGTCAATCTCTTTATCAACTTTCTGCTTTCCCTTTCCCTTCCCTACTCCCTTTTGCACTCCACTCTTAGCTGTGGGAGCGTTCTTGGCAGTAGCTTCCTTAGATCTCATTTCTACCATATCAAGATCTGAAGTGAGGTCGTTGACTAGGTGGATGTGCGCAGTACGCGCCGCCGACATTGATTCGTAGGTTGGTACGAAGGTCGTTCCTGTCTCGTCCGCGAACGCGATCTCTTGTGAGGGTGAAATGCCGAGCATTGCCTTTGTGGTTGAAGTGATCCGCTCAGTAGAGTCAGCTGGCAATAGCATCATACTGCCATTATAGGTATATGGGGCCTCATTGCACACAAGCTTGACGTTTTTCATGTTAATGATGTTGGCCATTCTGATGCCAGAAAAGTAGTTGTTGGAAAAGTTGTGGATGAGGTTGGGTACGAGGTGTTGAGATGAGGAAGGTATGTTGACGGCAGGCGGAAAGATATTTGTTGTTGAAGCGGAATTTGCTGTGGGCAGTGAAGGACTTTACTATTGAGTAAGCATTTTAGCAATTACACACTTTCACGTAAAGGAGCGGTGAGCTCTTCACTAAGTTCTTCACTTAAAGGAATTTCCGTCGTACCTAAATCCAGACCTCTAGAGTCCATTATCTCCTAGTAGGGGACAAAGTAGGGAACTGGATTTCAGACCCGTAACACAGCTCGAACGAATTCTGTAGGCGGTGGTGACCTCCATTGAGGGGGTTTGACATCGTCCAGCGTTTCCCAGTTCCGTCACCTGATATAAAGCGGTGAAGGATGTTAAACCTCCTTTCACTTCACCCCAAAGCGAGCACGAGACCTCCAAATCCGGCCTAGTCTCATCCAGCCAGTTTAAAAACTTTCTTGATCGTCGGACCTTCTTGTCAAACAACCTCACAACGCCAAGTGACAAAATGGCCACCGACGCACACGCGGAAATCCGCAAGATCGAGTCCCACTGGGGCAGGGACACCAAACCATGGCTCCGCAAAATCGACCTCCCGCGAGCCAAATCCAGCGACGAGTCCAGCGACGAGTGGGACAGAACGCAACTTGAGCTGGTCCCCAATCCAATACAGTGGCCTGTCGGCCTTCTCCAAGCATTGGAGGAGCTCGCAAGCTTGACGCCTGGAAACCTGAGGCTGGCAAATCGGATACTAGGTAAGAGGATTTGCATTCGGCAGACTTGGTCAAAGGACGAGCGTTTGCTTTTGGCGAGGGGGGTCTTGGCTGTGGACGTGAATGATGCCATCAAGCACTTGAAGAACAGCGAAACAGTGGAGGGGAAGCTCGTGAGATGGAGACAGAAGTTCAATCCACATCGGTCAGGCAAGGAAAATGCAGAGGCGATTGCGAGGGCTCAGCAACAGGCGAAGTTGGAACAGGAGAAACGTAATCTCATAGCAAGGTTGGAAGAAGGAAAGTACCAGAAGGAGATTGAGATTGTGGATTTGACCAATGAAGGGCCAGAAGACCACGACAAAGCTCATGGTAAGAAGAAAAAACGAGATTCCGTGGCGACCAAGAATCTAGAGCTGGCTAACAAATCTGCACAAGGGAAAATTCCTCGTCGATTCAAATACATGACGCAGGATTACCAGCTAAACCCGCCGCCTGGGCTCCCAATCCAAACACCTCTGAACGAGACGCTGGACGAGGATTTCGATGAGGACATGCAAGACTTCGAGAACTATTTGAAGTCGGGAGATACGAACGATTGGTAAGTCGCTAGCAAAAGCTATAAAACATAGTGGAACTGAAGAACAGCGGATGTTTCTGAACAAGAATATATGGCTGACAGACAGACAGAGAACGCGCAACATGAACGGAAACCGAGACATAGGGAGAACAAAACCTGCAGTCCATTCCGAGGCGTTGGCATACTTGTGACTGACTTCTGGGACTACCTGCTTACGATGATGAGGGACTGAGGAGTAAATCTCCGGTCAACTTTGGCTTTTCTTGTATTGTTGCGATAGTTGAATGGCGGTATGCTCGACACCCTGGGATCACAGCAGTGGCAGTGTCCAAGACAATGATGAATGATAATGAAAGAATCAACAAACTCTATATGATGCCCAAACTTGTCACTCTAACTATGCGATGCTCCACAAGTTTTAATTTACAACACCATCGCGCCACCTAGACATATCAGTCTAAAACAATTTCTTAGCCAGGAGGTAAAGGTATACATACCGTCAACGATAAGATCTGCTCCGTTGACATAAGTCCCTGCATTGGAACAAAGCATGACAAGCGGTCCGGTCAATTCTTGCGGTACGCCCATTCTTCCCATCGGGTTCCTAGAAGCCCACATGTTTCGCGCTTTTTCTATTCCAGGACCTTCGTTCAGAATCGTGTCCATATAACCCGGACTAATGGTATTGACGCGAATGCCGTAGCGCGCCCATTCGGCTGCCAGGCACGATTTCATATGAATAAGTGATGACTTGGATACATTGTAGGCAATTTGAGGTTGTGGAAAATTGACGTGATGGGCGGATATTGCTTCAGGAATAGTCAGCTTTTGTATCGAAGGGTAACAGAGACCATAGGCGGCGTACATGCAATGAAGACGATAGCGCCACCGGACTTTTGCGAGATCATTTGCCTTTTAAAATTGGTCAGCTCCATGGACCGGAGAAAAATACAGCAAAGGGGGGTTTTCACTTTGCAGTAGCTTGAGCACACAGGAAGGCCCCAGTCGAATTGATATCCATTATCCTCTTCCACTCCTCTGGCGTGGTATCGAGCGCATGCGTGCACCCCACAACTCCAGCAAAGCAACATAGTATATCTACACTGCCCAACTCATCGACGGTCTCCTTCACGGCAACATCAATGCTCCGTGCATCCCTAACGTCCACCTTCTTGGTGATTATCTTCGCGGAGGGAAAATCGTTCTGCAACGCCGAAATAGCAACAGACGCCTGCTGAGGATTGACATCGAAAAGAGCCAGACCGGAGAGACCGTGTTCAAGAAGAGCTCGAGCCGCTTCCATGGCGAGCGTTCCGGCACCGCCAGTAACTGATATGGAGAATCAGCAAAAGGTCCTCGAGGAATGATGCTGAAGCAGGTATACCCTCAGACCATGAACGTACTGATGGCGTTTCCGTTGACGGCAAATCTGTATTGTGCACGTTCTCCAGCATCCAAGTGCTGCGAAATTGGAGGCGGAGGCGCTGTCATTGAGGTTGAGGAGCCGTCGGAGAGCTGCATCTCTGGCAGTTGTCGGTTGACGAGAGCATCGCGCTGTGTAGCGTTGTCTGGCATCTTGAGGAGGATTACAATGGACTTTGATGAGTTCAAGGCGGGAATGAGAAGTGAAGATGGAAGGGCGTCAGGGCTGCCCACATGTGAGAAGCTTTGCAGAAGCAATTGATATGCTGGGGTTGACGTTGTGCCCTGTGTGCAGCTCTTAGTAACTAGACCGGCGATGGAACTGGTGGGGCATCGTTGAAGGCAAGTTTTACCGACCTCAACTATTTATTGAGCCGGCCTGGCAAAAAAGGGTTTCTTCAACTATGTTGAATAAATTCATGCATTCAGCCTTCTGAGAGTGCAACCCTATGTGGTGAAACATGCATAGTCGAAGAGGCAACAGCAATATAGCTAGAGGGTATCCACTTCTCACATGCGTTTGAACTTTTGGCAGTGGGGATTAGATGGCATATCTACATCCTCTATATAGAAACGCAAGAGTCCCATAGCTCCAATATATCCACATGTTCAAAACACTTACAGTGATCACTCCTCATCGTCCTCTTCCCAAGGCGGTAGAGGCGGGATACTATACTCCCCCATACTATCCGACACCATCTCGCTCGCAGTAACAACACCGCTCCTCAACACAATCGGCGA
This sequence comes from Hysterium pulicare CBS 123377, assembly GCA_000467715.1. Taxonomy (NCBI): domain Eukaryota; kingdom Fungi; phylum Ascomycota; class Dothideomycetes; order Hysteriales; family Hysteriaceae; genus Hysterium; species Hysterium pulicare. Next base: position 5,380 of record AJFK01000719.1, read on the forward strand.
CGAAGAGTCTTCCCAGCTTCCATTTCTGTGAATCGGCGAAGAAGGGAGCGAATTAGGTATTGATGAAGGGATGAACAGAGGTGGTGGCGGGCCCATTGGAGATGTAATCAATTGAGTATTGGCCTTGGGCTTTTGCGGAGTAGCTTTGATGGGGGATTGAGTGCAATCGACCGTTGTCGCTTGGGAAACTTGAGGGGAAGCTTGGGTTGGGAGGAAGGTTGGAGGTTGATGGGGTGTTTGCTGATAGCTTTGTCCGTCGTAGGCTACTTGCATGCTGGATGAGGGAGGAGCGCGCTGGTGTTGGCTGTAGAGCTCGAACTCGCTGTGGAGTTGAGCTTCTGCTTCTCTTGAGCCCGATACATTTGAGTGTTGGGTTTCGTGGTATAAATCTCCAGTAGCTAGAGGCCGTTCGAATGTAGGATCTGCCTCCTTTACATCTCCCTCCTGGTCATGGGTCTGGCTATCTGCTTCGCCAGACACTCCACCCTCCTCGATACTTTCAAGTGAACTGACTGTCGCGAGTTGCTGCTCATAGCTATCTTGTTCTGTTTGAACAGCTTCCTTGCACTCCTCAGATAGGGTCATCTCAGTATTGGGTACTGAATGATGTGCATCTCCCAGCTCTTCCGAAGGCTCTCTTCCCATGATCTGAGAATCACTCGGAGAAGTATGCGCACGCGAACGATATATTTCTCGCATCATCATCTGAGTCTCTGGTCCAAAGCTTGGCGGTTCACTTGCAACGCTCTCATCTTCACTTGATATGTCTTCATCTTCCTCCTCCTCTGAATCCTGAATGACCTCTTTGAATATACGACGTGGTTGCTTGAGCACATCTTGATTAGTTGCTTCTGATATCACTTCAGAAGCTGGTTGTGAAGGTGGTACGGTCACCGGCGTAGCTCTGAAAGTAACATGTCTCCTTTTCGAAGGTGAATCTTGTGCATTTCGCGCATTGGCAGATCTCTCGTGAAGAGGGGACCTGGCAGGCCTAACAGGTGACTGGCGAGTGGATAGTGTTGATTCTGGAGGGGACTGAGACGAAGGGATCTCTCGCATACGTCGGTTCTGGGGAGTTGAGGGTATCTCAGTTTTGACTGTAGATGCTTTTAGACCTGGCGATTGCGCATAATGCGCTTTTGTAGGAGGCGGAGGTGGAACATTCTCCTTATCTGTCTCACGCTGCTGCGTGCTTCGAGTCTGATGTCGTTTACTGGGCGATGTCTGGTTGCCATGTTCGAATTGGGCTTCTTCATCGTGCCCCTCATCTGCATCTGCCATTGTAAAGATTCCGCTGTCCTCTAAATGCTGTTGAATAGTAGCGTTGCACGCCGGATCTTCTTCGATGCCGTCCGCTTCTTCCTCAGAATCGGGCAGTGTACCAGTCCGGGGGACCATCTGTGTCAAAGTCCGCTGGCTCTGCCCTATTCCTCTCTTCTTATTTGCTCGTGTCTTCTTTGGGGGTTTGAAATCCGGTTCCTTGTCCCCAGCTCTGGGTCGCCTCCCTGCAACAATTTGCGTGAGGGTATGTTGTCTTGCCCGATTCCGTCTCGAAGGTGACGTGGGTTCCGCTTTCGAGCTTGAGTTCTCTAGATGATTGAGATCTGGCTTTTCTTCCTCCTCCGAATCCTCTACAATTTGTACATGCTTGGCTTTCCTCATGTTAGGTGCATCCCTCCCATGCCCTTCATCCTGCACAGCTTCCAACTCTCTTCTCATCCTCCTCTTAGTGACAGGTCTGATCGGTTCTTCATCCTCTTCTACTTCAGAGTCTTCTACAATCGCCTTTCTCTTTTTCCCTCTCTCTGTCCTGATCTCCGACAGTTCGATGACGTCTGAAGTCCTTTTCGGCATTTCGCGGACTTTCTTCGAGCGAGGAGGGAATTGCTGCTGTTTTAATGGTTTCTTCGATGAGTATACGGTATCTGTGCCATTACTCGAATACGTCTTTGGCTTTTTGGGAGGCATGGTCGTTGGAGTTGGTTCGGCGGCAAGTATCGTCTATCGCGTCGGGAAGAATGGGAAACGCGTTTGAGCTTGGGCCACCTTCACCAATTAAGGGAGTTCCGCTCGACGTCCAAAGCCGCCTAAGTGTAGGTAGATCCTATTCTACAAGCTGGCTTCTAAATAGTCTTAAAGATGGCAACTTGATTTGACACGTTGTACACAGGTTGAATCAGCTTTGCAGGCCGGTAGAAAAGAATATTAGCTGTCTAACAAGAGCTACTGCCTACTCCATGCATTCTCCCCTATATGCATTCTCCCCTATATCTGTTTCCAAAGTTCTTCCACTTGAGCTCAAAAGCAATAAGCACAACCGGTAAGACACTAACAATCTCACCCAATCCTGCGTAAGCCGGTGGAATGCGAACACGAACGAAAGCCCCAGCAGCCATCAAGATAGCAACGACGTTGTACAAAGCAGCCCAACCGAAGTTGAACATGATCCTCCTATACGCCGCCTGCGAGATGTCCAGCATTATAGGAATCCCGAAGAGGTTCGGAGAAGTAAGTATCACATCTGATGCCCCTCTTGCTACGTCGCTACCATGGCTCATGTGAACGCCCACATCTGCTTGCTTCAGAGCAACGGAGTCATTGGTCCCACCGCCGCAGAACATAACGACGCCCCCGTTACTCTGAAGCTTCTTGACGTACTCTTGCTTACTGGCAGGAGAGCATCGTGAGATGGCGTTCGATCAAGGTATGTTGAGGAGGTGTGCGGTGTTCTGAACGGATCTATCCCCGTCACCACTAATCATATGGACGCTAATACCCCTTTTCGTGAGAAGAGTGACTACGTTCTCTGAGCTATGGCGAATTTGATCATCGAGGCGGAGAGTTGCCCTCAAGGCGCCGTCGATAGTAACGCAGAGGATGGTGTGAGGTGAATCCAAGACCTCCTGCCCTAACCATATTGGATTGCCAGCTTGGATAAAAAGGCCGTCTTCGTCGCTGATACCTTTGACACCCTTTCCTGGTATGCTGGATATGTCCAGAACTCGCCGCTTGACCACACCTTCCTTCTTCAAAAACTTGGTGACTGCGACGGCCACTGGGTGATGGTAAAAAATGTAGTAGGCGCAGACTCACCCTCCGCAAATGACGAAAAATGACACCCCTGTGCCCTGAGGTTTCTTTAATGGTAATGGACGAGCTGAAGATGAAGGAAAGCGAGATGCTGTTTGTTCAGTCTCTAGTAGAGTCTGCATAATCAGGAACATACTGCTTATCACGCAACCTAAACCACGTGCGGGGAAATGTTGCGGTGTACCATTTCTTTGGGAGTATGGACCAATACAGGGAGCTTCAATAACGTTACCCTTGTTTCGTTTGAAAGACATCATTGGCTTGCTAGAGACGGTGAATATGCGGTTGTGCGAACGGCGTGATGACAGAGGTTCTAGTTTGTTGTGACTCCGCGGTCGTACATATAGCCAAGGACAGGAAGCTGTCAAAAGGTGGGATAGAAGCAGACCCGAAAGCGCAATAATTTTTATAGCTAAGCTCATTCGCTCCAGACTTTCTTTCTTGGAGGCACTAAAGCTCCGATAGGTCATCCAGACATAGTCGTGGATCCGAATGTATCATTATGGATTGAATGGTGAAGAAAACGGGCTTATCATGCATCAAAAGTGGGTGCACGATTAGTTGTTTGCCAAACTGAACTTCAGTCGATGAGTAGTCCTAGGTTACATAAGCGGACACCATTCCCAACTAATTGCCCCACACGTGACCGCGCGAATGCATGCGTCATCAGTCTTTGTCGTTATTCTAAAGACGCACTCACTTGCAACAATTCATTGCGTTTCCGCAGAGCACAACTACAAACAAGAGACACTTGAATACGTCTCTTTCGCTGTTATTTGGATATGTTTGCAATTTCGGTACTGGTCGTTGCGTTGTTCCTGCTGCCTTGTTCCTTCTACCAGCCTGTCTTGGATACGTGAAAGGAATGGCCGGCAGACGAGGCAAGCTTCGGAGCTCAACCTCAGCTTCGCAAAATACAAGAAATTCTACTAGGAGTAGACGTTCTGCAAGGGAGGATTTAGAGGTCCCTGATGTGTTCCGGGACCTGCTGTCAGAAGCAACGCCCTCGACGACGGCTGGTCCTGACGAGGATCGCAAACCGTTGAAGAAACGAAGAACCGCAAAAGAAGCCACAAAGTCACACCCTATCGCTCAGAGCCCACCTAAAACTCCTCCGAATCGCGAGAATTTCGACACGCAGTCGTCCGCACCGCGCACGGTAGTATCGGATACCGGGGAGGAGAATAATGCAGGTCGGAGGTTGCAGACAGTTACAGACGATTCTGAGGAGTCGGAGGAGAGCGAATTCGAATGGGAAGAGGTCGCATTGGATCAGGATAATGGCGATGATGAGGGTTCCGATACCGGTGAACCTACCATAAATGATCTCTCGATAGTTATCGGCGGAGAGAAAGCCGAGGAAAAGAAAACTGTGAGCCAAGTGCGACGGAGAGGAATAACCTCAGTTGATAAGAAACGGCGGCTTGACATTCACAAAGTTCACGTCCTGTGCTTGCTGTATCACGCACATCTCAGGAATGCTTGGTGCAATGATGAAGGTGCTCAGAATATACTACGTAAACTTCCTACACCCAAAATGCTGTCGAATCTCATTCCGAATCCTGAACACAACCAGGCTCAAACAGCGAAAAACTTCATAGATGGTCTTAAGGAGATCAAGATGATGTGGTCGAATAGATTTTCAGTCACAGCAATGGGATTGCATAAACCACGATGGGCGGACTCCCCCGACGATGTTCAAGCCTTCGAAGCCTTCGACATATTCGATTTCCTTATGGAAAAGCAAGACTTTATGAGTGCCGCCTCTTCGCTCCAAGGATCGCAAGATGTTGGTACACAGCTCTTCTGTGCTTTGCTTCGTGGAATTGGAGTCGAGACACGTCTGGTGTGTTCGCTGCAGTGCCTCCCCTTTGCCTCAACTGCTCAAGCCCCAAGTCCCCAGAAACTTAAGGCGCATGCAAATTCCATCATTCTGGATCCTTATGGCGTCAATGAAATTTCGAGTCGCGAAGTGCCTGAACCGTCGAACTCGACCACCCCAAGCCGACCTAAACGGATATCAAGATTAGCGCACGTTATGTCTGGAAGACCTGCACACTTTGATCCAGGCAAAGCTCCGCCCGCGCCGAAACCGAGAAAGAAATATCACACACCTTATCCTGTCTACTGGGTTGAAGCCTTCAATTTGGCCGTGCAGAAATGGGTCACTGTCGACCCTCTCTCAACATCAACCATTGATAGGCCCGATAAGATCGAACCTCCGCTCAATTTTGCACAGAACAGCTTGGTATATGCCGTGGCCTTCGAGGATGACGCTGTAGCGAAGGATGTCACTAGGAGGTACACAAAGGCTTACAACGCCAAAACAAGGAAATTCAGAGTTGAGTGCACGGATGACGGTGCCAAATGGTGGAAACGGGCGCTAAAGCCCTTCAGACGAGGATCTGTTCTGGATAGGGACCAGGTTGAAGATGCCGCACTGGCCCGCAAGGAAGCTGCTGAGGGAATGCCGCGGAATGTACAGGATTTCAAAGATCATCCAGTCTATGTATTGGAGCGGCATCTGAAGCACAATGAAGTGATCCAGCCAAAAAATCAAGTTGGAAAACTTAATGCTGGCACTGCTGCCATTCCTAACCTGGAACCGATCTATCGTCGACGCGATGTTCATGCAGTCAAAAGTGCAGATAAATGGTACAGGCTTGGACGGGATGTCAGAGATGGCGAACAGCCTTTGAAGCATGCGAAACCGCGCAAAAGTACTCGCCGCTCTCTCAGTCCCACCATGGACGTCGATGCTGAAGAAGATATCGGGGCCGGGCTATATGCTTTCTCACAAACGGACCCCTACGTTCCCCCTCCAATTGTACGCGGACGAGTTCCGCGAAATGCCTATGGCAACCTCGATGTCTACGTACCATCTATGATTCCGCAAGGCGGTTTTCATCTTCGTCATTCTCACGCAGCAAAAGCCGCTCGTATTGTAGGCGTCGACTACGCCGATGCGGTCACTGGCTTCCAATTCAAAGGTCGACATGGCACGGCCGTGGTACAAGGGATCATAATTGCGAAAGAATACCGCGAAGCCGTAGAAGCCGTCATAGATGCTATGGAGTATGCGCAAGAAGAAGCAGAGAACACTCAGCGAAGCGCGGAGGCTCTGCGACTGTGGCGAAGATTTTTCCTTGGATTGCGAATTGCTCAACGGGTAAACGCCTATGAGATAGATGGCGAAACAGCGGATGTGCAAGACGAAATCGATCATGCCGAAGAAGGTGTGATAGAACAGCAGATGGCTGGTGGCTTCTTCCCCGACAGTAGATCTACCGAGCGTGCTGTTCCGACAACGAGAGATCTAACATCAATACCCCAATATGATGGTGCAGGCGGCGGATTCCTCCCTGAAGAGTATGACGACATTACGGAACAAGCTTTTAAGCAAGAACCGCTCCATTCAAATCCGGATGCCGATCTTGGTGGTGGTTTTATACCAGATGAGATGATGGAGATCGAGCCTGATAACAGCAATCAGACCATACCTGTTGAAGCAGTTCCACTAGACCAAGGCATAGCTGGTGAGCTTGTACAAGAGGGAGAAGTTATGGAAGGTGTGACTGTTGGTGAAGATATGGCTGGTGGATTTGTCAACGAAGAGATCAAGGTTGATGAGAGCGGTCTCACTGAGGCCGTTCCGCAAACTCACTACTCGCCAGGATGGAACTCGTCCCACGACGATTCATTACCAAGCCAAGGTATCGAGGAGGAAGTTGTACAACTGGGTGCTGCTACTGCTGCCATCGAACCACAGCCTGTCAACTCGTCAGCTCCAGCACCGGAGACCGAAGCTCTGAGACCAGAGGAACACATAGGAGAAGCTAGCGCAGATAAGATAGTGGAGTCGTCGGATGACGACCGGGATTCGTTGCCATTGGAGGACCCGGAAGATGAGGATGCGGATCCGGACTGGTTGGTAGACATGACTTAGTGAATAGTGGAAGCTTTTTCGTATAGGCAATGCTACTATTTACTTATATGACCTTTGCATTTCGCCAGCTTGTGCGATGTCTAGTATTTCGAATGTGAAACCCATGGTTCGCTTTGACATAATGTGCTACCATCCAGAGGTTGTCGACCAAAGTCTTTCGGAGTTTCGTTGGCATCGAGTCAATGAAACCGCGGGATGTTTTTTCAAGACTGACATCAAGAATTTGGACATTATCTATGGTGGAAAGACACGTTTGCAATGGCGGCACCGCCTTCAAATCGAGGACTAGGTGTTTTGTACGCCAAAGTAATAGAAGATAGTTAGAAGCATTTTCACTTAACGAAACGAATTATGAGAATCATTCTAAAAGCTTTACCGTCTACTATACCGTTATCAAACCTCTAAATAATGAATCCCCAACTAATACATTCTACCGACTTGAGTTACATCCATGTCTCCCTCATATCCTGAGACTGAACTACGAGTCCTCGCTTCATCATTTCGGCTTCATGATTAGGGGTCCTCCGTTAAGCTAACCATGGAGCATGAGGTTACCTTCTGCTCAACCCATACTTCGAGTTTGCTGAAGGATGAAAAAGACGATAATGATACATAGTAAACGAAAATACGCCGATAAGCATTGCTTGTAGACTTCAGTTGTGGAACTATGTTTACATGATTGAGCCTACTTGAATGTGTGGTTGGTAGATGTCGTGCGACAAGGTTGCACTCGTAGAAGCATTGAGGTCAGGAATACGTTATATCTGTATCCCACATGTTACACCCTACAAAGGCGAACGAAGGTGTAGAAGGCATCGAAAGTGAGACCTGTTGTCAGCGTCAATTTATTAGTAAGAATTGCGGCACGATTGGGTGCCCAAAGGAGGATGGCAACGCGGCCGTGCATTTGCGTAACCGTCGAACGTAAGAGGTGATTCGAAGTGCCGTGTTCCACATTGCGGTACGTGAGAGGTCGACTTTGATATGGGAATACACCTGAATCATGTCGTGTCCATGCTCGGGTGGGTCGGCTATTCTTCCCGGGGCCCCGACAGCTATAATTATCTTGGTTAGTTACAAGGGTAGCTACTATTCTATTTCAACTACATTCATCTTCTTTCGAGGCTTCCAGGGAGGAATGCGCTTCGCAAAGCGCTCTGAGGCGCAAAGCTCTCGTTCTGCCCTTCTTGGCTCCGATCCGACGTCACGTTGCGCCCGTCAATGATGGCCGGCTTCCAATCCGTCTTCCTGCTTAATGGGCAACCGAGCGACGATTGTAAGTGCTGCATTCATGAATGAAAACCCCCGGAATATCTCAGGTACGCTTTCATGGAACCAGGCGAGCTTTCGTACCCATTAAGCGTTGCTTGCTACTCGTGAGCGGTTGACAAGTGAGGACTGCCAACCATGAATGAGAGCTTTAAATATAATCATCTCTTACGCGTGGTTAAGCTTTACCAAACTCTTCTTCAAGTGAGGACTGAGGATCACCGAATGGTGTGGAAGATAACCTGGTACAACATGGCGAATGATCCAAGAGACGCATTGTCGAAACCCAACCTAGGACGGAAATCGAACCGTGTGGACACAGCTTGTGAGATGGGAAAAAGAATCGAACTATGAAAAGATAGAAGGTCGAAACGAGACATACTTTGGGAAAGAACATCATATGGCACGATTGAAAGAGACAGCATGACTCTGACAAGAGTCGAAAGTTCGCCAAATGGAAAGCTCAACTTCTCATACCGCTCGGATCTGGTGCCATACTTCTGCGCTGCGGGCCCTTTGACATCTTCTCAGCAGGTCTAATATATCACATCTTGGCACCAAAAAATAAATCCTACTAAGTGGTCACTCTCTAGTTTATCGATGTCAAAATTTGCCGAGCAGGATCAGAGCCTCATGACGAACATCGGACTCTTGACCTGGTCTGCCAACCTTGCGCCTAGCGAGATGTGGCGGAGACCCTCCGCGCCCAACTCAAGCTGCGCAGGATACCGACTTGCATAAACAGCCAAAGCGGCAATCAAGGTTGGAATACCAAACCTGTCTTTCTCCGCATCTTGCCTCGCAGCGAACGAAGATTGACACACATTTGACCCGACCGATCCGAGAGCGACTTTGCATACGATCAGCCTGCGTCCTTACCCGACCTTAACCAGAAGCATTTCGCCGTTTATGCCCAACCGTCCGCTCGGGATTTGTGTCGAGGCCAGCTGTTTGTTTTGCTAAGAGAAATCGGAACGGATTTCTCCCTGCTATTCTTCACCTGTTACTTCAAAGCTATTTCCTAACATGAGACTCGGAACTATGGAACAGATCTATACACGATGACTCGCTGCCAGTAGTTGAGAGTTATTTCACATTGGCAGACATGAACAGCGCCCGACCTCTTCATCTCCATGTTCGGGTTTAGAGTGACTTTCCCAACGGGCCCAAAGCCTAGCCCTAACCTCGCACGATCCCTGCAGCAACGCTTCTTTGCATACATTCGAGGCTTCATACCTTTCGGTTCATGCGCCGTTCGCGCACTAGAAGTATTCTACACAGGTTTGCAAGAACATTGACGCAAAAGACACGTCACGTTCCCATGTCCCCGGGTCCTTTCTAGCCAAATAAGGCTTGTTACTCTTATATCTAGACGCAGCTCATCGGTCGACTGAAGTTTTTGGAAAGAAAGAGTAGCGGTGAAGAAACTTGCCCGAAAGCGTGGTCTGCTGGACCTTGTCGAAGAGGCTCTGCGACACTCCAACACGGTTGCGACCCGGTTTCGGGATAAGGAAGACTCGGGCAGCATTTTCTTCGGGAGCGACGAAGCGTGTTCCTTCGTAGCCGTATCCATCACTTTGAGGTTGTTGTTGAGCCGTTTAAAGTTGTAACTTCTACGACGCCCGCCGTTAAAGGCTGTTCCTTGTGCGGCCAATGCCTTGCCGTTCCCGTTGCTTCCCTTGCCTCGTCTCCCGAGTCCTTCAGCCCAGGTCTCAGTTCATTAATCTCAGGTCTGCGCTCCAGCCGTTCGTGCAGCCGTTCGTGCAGCCGTTAACCGTGGAGCGGCAGCCAATCAACCCAGCGCCTGGTTGCCTAACATGTACATTCCGCGGCCGTTTGAACACGACACATTTCAATGATTCTAACCTTTGCTCTGAAGAACTGATTGGTGGAGACTTTAAATCCCTCACACGATGATGGAAGCGGCAATAAGAATAGTTCTTTCGTCTTCTCGGTTTGCCGCCGCAGACTCAAACCCAACCCTGCCAAGTATCGTCACAAAGGTGTCAGAGCAGGAATATACCCAATGCTAAACTTCTCGCGACTGAATTCCTGAGCAGTCATTTCAAGCTTCGAGTTGATGCCGCTGTCTTATGACATGATCGTACGCTTTCAGAGTTGTCCTAGATACCAAAAGTATACGGTCATAAAAGGTTTCATTTCTCGTGAAGCTGGCGTAACACTATCTGACATACAACACATAACAGACATCGACTGAAAGATAGACAGTGCGAAAACAATGAATGGACCGCGCCCTGCGCTCCTGCTCGCCCTGCGATACCTGCCAGTTCATTTCCTGCGAGCTCCTGCTGCTGCTATGGACACACTGCCATGAACGAGGGTGGCAGCCGCTATCTGAACAGTATAATTACTTTCCAGTGTTTCCATCCTTATGCTTCCTTTTCATGTGTTTTGCTTTGGCATCTGAGCGATTGAAGTCGCGCTCGCATATCGTGCAATGTAAGACAAGGTCCTTCTTGTTGCTGGGGGCATGTTTGGCCTTCTTGTGCCTTGACAAGTTCCCCTTTGCAGACTTTCCAGTGAAACGTATGCCGCATATTTCACATTCATTCGGTTCCACTGAATGGCTAGGCCATGTACGAACTCTATTGCAGCATCAGCTATTTGTGTGCTATTGACTTCGAGGAAGGATGACTTACCGCACGACATTACTCTCACCTTGAGGAGAGTCCATCTGAGGAGATGAGTAGCTTGATCCGCTGGAGTATTCATCATTGCTATTGCTCCGCATTGGTTGTCTAGGGGCCTGGTTCGGAAGGTGGGCGGTCTGCGATAGGGGCCCGTACACCTGGCCTGTATGGACCGATGGGACCGTCCAGAGAGCGGTAGACGCAAAGCTTAGCGGGCCGTACGGTATGCCAGAGCTGCAATTTATGAAATGTGGAGGAGGAGGAGGAGGAGGAGGTGGTGGCGGTGGTAGCGGCGGAAGAGGCGACGGAGAAGAAGTATGAAAATACCCTAGGTCGCCAAGGTCCTGGTAATTCATTGGTGTTTGCATCTGACGCGGATACCCAGCTGTAAAAGGTTGAAAGCCAAATTGGAGTCTTGGATCGATCGGAGGCTGGTCCGTTCCTAAAATCCAATCGAAACCATAGGTGTAGGCAGAAGTAAAAGCGTTCTCCTCTTGTTCTGTGCGTGAAATCACATTTGCTGCGGGGTTTGTGAACGGTTCCATTGCGGCAATAGCAATCTCGCGGAAGTGCTTCGATATTGCTCTCCAAGCGTGGATCTCGTGGCGAACCTTGGATGGATTTGTAACGTTTGGAAGGTTGACAATGAATGGATGATGGCTTTGGATCCTTGCTGTAACCTTTTGGTCAGAAGGCCCCCTATCACGATCAGCAAAACTGTACTGGCATTTTGAGCTAGAATTATTAGAACTTACCCCTTTCTGACTCTGTAGAGAGGCCTTTCAGGAAACAGTGTCATATTGGCGGGAGAGCTACGGTAGACCAGAATTATATGGAAATTGGGAGGAATTTTGAAGGAAAGGTGGACACTTCCTTCGTGTGCTTTCCGTGATTTCAGCTCTTCATATTAACTTTCCAGGACGACTTTAAATAGACTGTGTTGTATCGATGTCCATTCGGATTATTCCAACGCCCGACTTCCCATCATGTTCGCCCTTGAAAACAGCTAGCGCCCCATACATCCACAATGCATGCATGTTTCCTCCACTGTACTAGTCGTCGTCACTGAACGCGCATTTGAAGGACACAGTGACCCGGAAATTCGAGCAACGACTGGCATCGTGTCGTTCTTTGACAGGTTTCATGCAACCATCCGAGTCAGTTATTCCATCATGGCTGCTTATATTGCATATCGTGTTTGAGAGCATCGAGGGACAGGGATAGAGAGGTATTGATTCGGCGTTCGGGGTTTTGCGATGTCCTCCATCTGTATCTCTTTCATCATCACGCCATACATCCCAGTCGTCAGTCGAGTAAAACAGGGCGAGAAAAGACACTGTTGTATGTGCAGTAGTCCATGATTTGACCACGATATCAGCGGAGGTGGCACAGTGATGGTGGCCGTTGGCAATTCCACTGCTGGGAAAGGAAAGGATGGACCAGCATATTGTGTTTTGTCTTCACCGCTTAGCTTTTGAGATACCCGGAAACTGACGGCAAGAAGAGCTGTGAAACATGCATTCATCCGTGCGATGTTCAGTGGTTGTAGAGTTTTCCTTTGGATTGGTCCATGTGTTGGGGCGTCATGAAGGAAAGAGCACCTAGTACAAAGATGGATTAAAGCTTTCCACCTCCATGTCCTGCGAGTTCCAACGCCGAGTGACTTGCGTCTAAGGTTAGCATCCTTGATGCCGATAAGATACCCATAAGTGCTTGCAGCAGTTGAATGGAATTCTTGATACAGGACCGACGAAGATAGTAGCGATGTGTCCAGGGCCGGTCAGGGGCTAATCTTAAAAAGCGCCAAGGATGCATAGCAACCATTTCGAACCGACTAGCTGCACGAAATGAAAAACGAATGCGGGAAACAGGTGGAAGTGGTGAAGAGTGGAAACCCCGGTTGGTGTGGTGAAGTGCAAAACGGCCATGCGGCTCAAAAGCATGAGCAGAGGTAATGAACCGGGCTGGCCTCATTATAAACACCAGCCTTTTTGTCCACCGCAGCTATTTGCTTGTCTGCAAGGCTCTAACAGAGGGCGTACCACGAGGCAGCTTTCGAGGCCTCAGGCCAGCTCTGCCTGAAGGCAGTGCCTGAAGGCATTTCTCACGAAAAGCCAAATCATCACAATTACCGAAATTCATTCGACAGTGCCAGACATACGCAATCACCTAGGCAGCACGTATTGTACCTGATTTTGACGGCGTGAAACACACCTGGCCAGCAGAACGGCTACCTGTATGACATCAAGCCCGCAGGTCAGAAAGTCAGCCAGCAGGTCTGCGAGCGAGAGCGCCCGCTTAAAGCAATGAAGCTCCTAACATCCCCCGCTTTACAGCAAGCGCGAAGGGACAGGCCGTCGAGTGACAGGATGCACACCTACGCATGATCTCCATCGCACATGCTTGCAAGGCTGTTAACAGAGGCGTCCGTCGCTGATCATTCAGCAATGGAACGAAAGCACTAAGGTCCGGTCAAAGAACACGAGTTGGCCAGGCTGGCAAGCCTGTGGCGAGTTGGCGGAGAGTGTGGGTTGCAGCAATGTGGCCAGCCTCGGAGCGGCTAGGGTTTGGCAGTGCGCATATTTTTGGATGGCCCTTCGACAGATTATAAAGAACGACATAACGTCATCGCTGCTGTCCAGATGCAATAGTGAGACAATATACTGAGCATGGAAGACACGTGAACGTCACCAGAGTGCGCGCTAGAAGTTGCAATGAGATGGCCCCTAATATCTGTCGTACATAGATGACATTCCACTGCTTTGGTTTGCTAGGCAGCAGTTATCGTTTCTACTAGCGATCAAGGCGGACTCTGCAGTGAAGGCTGAGGCAGAGCACGGCTCAAAGAGCGCCGTATTCCTCGGGCTGAACAGAACGTGCGATATCTCCGATCATCGGGAGCCGATAGGTTCACAAACAACACGTTGCCGGAGCGTGCCTTAAACATCATGGCGAGGGCCCGAAGTGCGGGACTTTTTGAATGACCAACCGTGTTGCAGAGCCGAAGCCACAGGAGTTAGTTCGCATGTGTCCTTCTTCACTCAAGTTAACCGAACGGGTCTAGTGGAGGACTTTTGGAGGAAAGTGTACTGCAATTTTAGCCCGCGAGAGCAGTGCAAAGAGGTGTCGGCAAGGGAGTATTTATTGCATCGCTATCAACATTCCTTAGATATGGTTCGTGAGCATGAAGACCTGTCCTTATCGACAGTCGTGCGACCAATCCAAGTTGAGCCGGTGCTTCCTGATTCCTTCACGATGCATCCAATCCAATCCAATTTTAAAATGGATATTTACTTAAAGAGCCTCCCTTTAATGATGGATGAGGAGAAAAGAAAACCGTATTCGACAAATTTTGAGCTCTCAGAGCGTAGTCATCAGCTTCGTCTGTTGTAAATGTAGCTGCTCTGGTAGGTGTCGACCTTCTATGCAAATCGGCGACGAGGTCGTTCTCAACGTATATGTCAAACGCAGGGCTTGCAGCGTTGGCATTGTCTCGCGGCTTTTTTTGGAGAGCAGCAATTGACTTTTGACTCGATACTGGCATTCTCTGCAGATTGGTGTTGGCGAGATCGAAGGTTATTCCACCGCGGTTTGGGATGTGGCGAGCGCCTGCCGACCTCCCATCACACGTTTGAAGGGAGGTTGATAAATTTTTTGCCAGTAGACGTTTTGTTCAGATTAATCTGCTAAGGTGATATCATCCGCAGAGAATCCTGACTGTGAGTTGCTCCCAGCTATTCCGGCAATCTTCAATTTTCGATCTTGTTGTGACCGCATCTCCTACATTCTACTTAAGTTTTGAACTTGCTTTGAAAGGGCTTATACTTACTTTTTCAACTGTACGGTTGATCACATACCGCGTGACAAGAACAGGCTGTCCTTGACCGAGTCGCAGAGCACGGGCGATAGCTTGATTCTCCACGCTAGGGTTCCACTGCGGCTCAACTATGAAGACTCGATTTGCAGATGTCAAGTTCAGACTACCAATGTTAGCATTCTCAACTAAATCGCATTACGAAATCGATATAACTTACCCAAAAGCACCCGTACCGGTTGTCATGATAAGAACAGGCAGACTCGAGTTGCTGGCAAACTCATCAAGAATCTTCTGTCGACGTTGAAGTGGACACTCCCCATCAATCCGTTCGAATGGTATGTTTGCCTTCTTCAAGTATATCTCAATAAGATTTAGAGTCCTAGTCCAACATGTGAATATAATGCTAGATGTAGGGTTAGCCTCTTTCTCACGTAGGGAAGAGGCGATACAGAACTTACCTCTTTGTTGTCCACAGATTGTGTCTAACGTCAGATACTAGAGCTGCCATCTTGGAAGAGTGTCCTCGAGAGCGGAAATAGTCATCCGTCTCTCCTCTCTGGGAGTGGTCTCTCTGCTTTTCGGCTCTGGATGGCAAGCAAAGTGGGCATTGTGAAAGAATGCTACTATCTCTATCAGCAGCATGAGTGCTCTCCTCTATGCATTCCGAACAAAGGATATGTGCACAGCGTTCAGCATATTTCCGATTGACCGCGTTGGAGCCCAGGAATTGCATGGTTTGTCCGCACGAGGAACAGTTCGTCTCGCCGTTCCACCCAATTGAGGACGCTGTATCTTCTCTTTCGTCTAGAAGACTACGTTTGGCCCAAGAAAAATGATGCTGGAAGGTGCCGTGGTTACAGAGAATTCGTAATTGGAGCTGGGCTTGAAACATTCCAAACATGCTTTTACGGTCATACTCTCCAGCATTTTCACGAATAGCCCGGATCATGATCTTCTTTGTTCGTTCATACTGTTCTCGCTCGGCCGTAGTGAATTCAATAAAACGTCTTCTGTCTTGCGTCTCGGGCAAGTGGAGTAAGTCCTTAGTGCGACGAATGCATAATGAATCGAGGAGAAGACACAGGCGTTCTATCGAACTCTTCCGACGCTCACCGCCCTCGTCGTAGGGTATTGCGATGTACCTTCGAAAGGTAGCGATATTCTCAAAAGGAGATGCCCGGATGAACGCGAACAACGCGCCAATGTCCTCGAGGCGATTTTGAATTGGCGTTCCGGTTAGACACCAACGGTATCTCGCATTCAACTCGGAAACGGTGCGGTATAGGGTAGTGGATTGGCGTCGAATTATGTGGGCTTCGTCCAAGACTATGCGATACCAATTGATCTCATTGAGAGGGTTGCGTTTGCTTGAAAAGTCCGCCGCTAGTGTATGGTAGGTAGTGATGACAATATCGGAATCCTCAAGCACGCCTACACTCGTTTCTCGATGTTGTCCGTGATATTTGATAGTCTTCAGTGTCTCGCGGACCTCGAAATGGGATTCGATCTCTTTCAGCCACTCATGGATCATTAGAGCTGACGAAGCAACGATCAAGGTCGCTCGCGACGGGTGTTTTGTTGCCACAATGCCATTTGAAGCAGATACGGAAGGCTTGGAAACCCAGTCATGAGCACTGTCCAGCGTCCTAAGAACATGCGATAGGATAGAAAGTGATTTCCCCATGCCCATCTCGTCAGCAAGGATACCACCACCTGTTTCAGTTGGCTCTGTTCGAAATCTTGCCTTGGTTATTACATGGCAAAACCATTTTTGCCCTTTTATGTCGATTGGCCGCCAAAGACGAAACCTCTCGGGAACTGGCCCACTTTCACGTTGCGCCAGAAAGTGCAAAGCTTCCTTTTGATGTGGAAGTAAGGTTGTCTTGAGCCGGTTGTCTGCTTCCAGCCTGGCCAAGTTCTGGCCTCTTTTAAGAGAAGCAAATACGTTTGACATAGTTGTCTGTAGTTGCTCTACTTTCTCGGCTTCCGAAGTAGGGGTGCCAGCTTCGTAGGGAGTAGGGTTGCTTGATGATGTTTGAACATCAGATAGTTTGAGGAAATGTGGGTTATCGTAGACTGTTCCTGGCTTTTGATAATCAGGTCGCTGTAGGTAAACCTTGTGGGTTGAGAGATGCTGTCCCACTTCGTCATGCATATCCCGTGGTCCGTACACATTGATATTTACGCGCACAACGGCATCGCTGGCTTTAATCGCTCTGCCAATCGTATCTCGTAATGTCGATATATGAGCTAGAGCCTCGAAATATAATGACTGAGAGTCCAGTAGGTCTTCGAGAGCCTTCGTCAACTGCGTACTCAAAACCCCAAGTGGAGTCCCATCAGAAAAGCTTAACGAAACCTGATCGGTGATCTTGGAAATACCCAACACATAGTGGCCAGCAGCATAGCTTTCTTTTCCTTTGCTCAGCACATCATCAACCTGTGCCATGTTTCCTGTCATCTTGACCGCTGCACGGTATATCTGAGTAACCTTTAGCTTTGCGCCCTAACACAACATCGTGATTTTCCTTAAAGTGCATCTTACCATGCCGTAACATACACTGCTGCCATTTGGCCCGGTGAAGTCTTCACATAACGCATCTGGATCGCTTGAGTCGCTTGACTCTGGCGATTCGGAGGAAGCGGTTCCCAATGTGAGATCGTGAGCAGCCCAAGTTTCCATTTCCTCTTGCATATAGCATAAAGATGAGTCATTGAGTCCATCAATGACCGACAGCTTATGGCCAACTCCATGATTGGAGTCTGAAACGAATAACTCGTCGAGCAGGCCTGTCCAAGATTGCTCTGGTAACACGGGGATATCACTGGAAGTGTCTTAGCAGTGCCGGAATAAAGTTCTATTCTCTAACGCATCATACCTGTTGGAATCCGCTGAGTATTCAAATCTCCGGTGGTCCTCGTCGTCGTCTGTACCATTAAGGAGACGCTTGATCGAGGCCATTTAGCACGGCTAGGTAAGCCAAGAATAGCTAGTTCTCATTCGGTCTAGCCCCCGCGTTGAGTACTTCGGTCCTGGACTGGTGAGAGAACTCGTCGTCCTCCATTAGCATCCAAATACTTCGCCTTAAGGACGGCATCTGTCGTGAACGCTTCATGTTGGAATTTGCCTTGCGCAACTTTCACGGTCCGTGCACAGTGGGCTGTCTGATGCATGTGGCGAAGCAGGCCAACGCGTAACGTTGCAAGCCACTCAGCTTCCACCTGACCCTCACCGGTCGGGCACAGCCTCTCATCACTCTGTGAACCATTCCTGCGCGCTGCGATGGCATATCTCCAACAATCAGCCGGCCTACCACCTCGCCTTCTTCAAATGAGCCGACGAGATGTTGAGGCCATTTTCTTCTTCCGCAGCGGAAAAGGATGAATATCCTATTGATTATGGACTCTCGGTCGAACGAGATATCGAAAGTGCTTTCGATACCGCTCTATCAAGATTCAGGAGCCGTTTGACAGACAAGGAGTCTCAAGATTTTGAGGTCACTACATTCGGCGATGTCCAGAAGATCATTGCTACTATTCAGACCGAGCATGAGAGTGTCAAATCGATGAGAAACATGAGGCGTCTCGCGGGCTTTCTGGAGGGCATGGATCAGTTTGGTAAAGTTGTAGACACATTTTTGAACGTTCACCCATTCGTAGCCTTCGTCTGGGGCCCTGTGAAATTTCTTCTTCTGGTATGTTGTTTCCTGATTTGCTATTATACCTGGGAAACTATCTCTATAGCAGAAGTGTATAATTTGGAGAGATTCTGGGGAAGCTGGGCGCTCTTTGGCATCACATCTGAACTGAGAGACCCCAGCTCATTCTGTGGTGCAAGACGCCGAATATTGACAGTACGACAGGCAGCCAAAAATCATACGGATTCTTTCGAAATACTATTAGATGCTTATCGACAAATTGGGGAACAACTTCCTCTTTTTCAGCAGTTCGAAACAACTTTCGAGGGAAATCCCGACATGAAAGAAGCCCTTGCGTTAATATACACCGATATCATCGAATTTCACATGCGAGCTATAAGGTTCTTCTCAGGCAAAGGTGACGTTCTTTCCCCGAGTACTTGTCCGTGTGAGTAGCACTAAATATGCCCGAGCAGCATGGGAAAAGGTCTTTCGATCTATGTGGAAGAACTTTACTACACGCTTCAGCGGCATCCTCGAGAACCTTCGGCGCCACCGAGAATTAATCGAAAGCCGAGCGCAGCTACTTCATTTACAGGAATCCAAGGCACACTTTCAGATATCCAAGGAACACTTTCAGGAATACTTGAACAACTTTCAAGAATACAGGCGCGACATGTTTAAGCTTAAGAAAGACTTGGATTCTCGGATTGAAGAGGAGAGTCAAAAAAAATACGTCGAAGTCATTGAATGGCTGTCTGACGTGCAGAATGGCAATGACCATGATTCATTTTGTAACATTAGGAAAGAATATCCTACGACAGGCCAGTGGATTCTGAGGCATGAGCATATTCCGACTTGGAAAGAGGCTGATCCCCCAGTCTCTTCAGTATTATGGCTGAATGGTATTCCAGGTGCAGGTACGTTCCTGTTCAGTGGCTCCTCGTCATACACACTTCTCGTCATACACAACCGCTGGCTAACACCCTTCAGGCAAGACGATCCTTGCATCAGTTATCATAGAGGACTGTAAGAAAGATGTATCCGCATTAACAAGCTATTTCTATTGTAGCTATGTCGCCCCCAAAAATACTGCCGTTGCCATATTCAAAGGCCTACTGAGCCAACTTGTAGCTCAGCATCGCGAACTTGTTCCATACTGCCACGATAAGTTTTTGACAAGTGGAGAACTTGCACTTAATTCGGCGAACCTTGCTAGACAACTATTGGAAGTATTTTGTTTGATGATCCCAAAGCAATTTATCATCATTGATGGGCTCGATGAATGCGAAATCCCAGAGCGAAGAGAAGTCATTGGCTTCATCATGTCGATGGTGGCTCAATGCGATGAACAAAAACCAGGGAAACTTCGTGTCTTATTTGTCAGTCAGGAATACGCAGATATCAAGAACTCTCTTACCACTGATAAATTGAGTGCAAAAGTGGTAAAGCTAGGTCCAATAGACAATCTGGACGATATCAAGGAGTATGTGAACACATGGGGCGATAAAATCCAGAGCCACTTCGGACTTGAGGATGATCAAGTCGACTTCATTAAGCGTTTAACTTGCATGAGGGCTCAAGGTATTTGTTCGAAGTTTAATATAGTAGAATTGGGCTAACCTGGGCGTCAGGAATGTTTCTTTACGCTAAACTAGTTATGCCAAATCTTCATTCTCAACCTAATCGAGATTCGCTCTTCGCAGAAATACAGTCAAAATTCCCAGAAGACCTGAACGAAGCGTACGTTCTTCGCCTTTTTTTCAATACTTTCTCCTTATTATACCCTTATTTACATTGCCCGGGAAGGTAGGAAGTCGTGAGAAGTTTCAGAGCGCCTCGTCGTTTGATGGCAATGGCGGATGGAAATCTAGGAGCGCATTTTTCATGCATGAGACTAATCTTTCAATAGTTACGAAAGAATAATGACTCGCATCGAGCGAAACACGAGACGGAATCAGTGGATAATAGTACGCAAGCTTCTGGGCTGGATGGTCTGTGCCCTGAGACCTCTTAAATGGATTGAAATACAGATAGCAACTTCCATTGATCCGCAAAAAGGAACCATCAATTTCAACGAAAAAAGACTGCGAGAGCACATACATGACATTTGCGGGTCTCTGGTGCAGATTCTCCCAGGAGATAGAGTTGAATTGGTTCACCACACGGCAAAGCTGTAAGTCGTAATCCTGAATCCGATAAGACATTTCTGATTAGCCTCTCCAAGATATATCGCGAGCTCAAAGTACAAGCACATACGGATATCAAACGTAGAATGCGGTCTGGCGGCTTTGTGCTTACAATACCTTTCCTTCGATTGTTTTGACATTAATGTAGACGATGAAGACCTTAACGGATACATGTATCAGGGTCATTTCGCCTTCCAAGACTACGCGGTCGCTAAATGGTTTCACCATTTTCGTGCAATGTTGAATGGAGGACACGATTTATTTCGGCAGCCAGATGGAGATCTACACCAGGACCCTGATCAAGACTTAGATACTGAAATGGCTTTGGAGGATATTGATCAGGCGCTCCTGGAGTTCACTGAGAGATATGGAGAAGAACTGTCACAAGAGACACCGGCCGATGGAGCATGGGAACAATGCAAAGCATTCCAGGGTTCCGACCTCTATGACCGGGTCCTGAAAGTCTGGAGTCACATCGTCCAGCATCAACAAAAAAGCTTTATTGCGAAAAACGACGTCAGCATCAAATCCCTCGGCGAAGCGCTCGGTCGCAATCGAAAACTTCTGGAAGAACTGAACACAACAGATATGACGAAAGGAATTCTCGAATTCTACGGCGAAAAGAGATTTAAGTGCACAAAGATCAACTGCCATTACTTCCACGAGGGGTTCAAAGACGGCAAGGACCGCGATAAACACGTGGCCAAGCACGACCGGCCTTTCCAATGTACGTCCTCGGACTGCTTTGGGGCCGACTGCGGCTTTGCAAACAATAAAGAGTTAGAGAGACATATGCGAACGGTCCATCCTAACCTCGAAGAGCAAGCAGAAACCTTCGCGGCATCTATCGCACCCGTTATTAAATCCAATTGGCCATGTCCTAGATGCGGCAAATATTTCACTCGTAATTTCCATTTGAAGAATCATATCAAGAGTCATGATGGCGAGCGTCCGCATGCTTGTCCGGAGTGTGGAAGGGCATTCACGCGGTTGAATGATATGAAGAGGCATCAAAAGATTCACGACAGAAAGAAAGGGATGAGATGAATGTAGGGCTTCAGTTGACCACATTAGTCTTCCTGCTTTAAGTTGTCGAGTACTTATTCCCTACCTTTACTCCTGCTTTAACTCTTCTTTGAGCGGCACTTCAGAGTACTCAATTCAGCTATAGGAGCTGTTCAAGAATGATATAAGAATCGTGAATAGAGCGCGTCGTGTCTGACCGATAGGATGACGATTCCATCAAGCTTCTGTACAGTGCCAGATCACCCACGCAGCATGGCTAGTTGCGAGACACTACACCGTGTCCTTTGTAAAACCGTGTACTTTTCCATAATACACCGACCCAGGTAGAGGGGATGTTGCTCCGGTCACGTGCCGACGCGGATACCGCGACCCTGTGAGCTCGGACGAATTTCCCTATACGAGCTCCCCTTGACTCGCAATTAAATACGCCACAACGTTCACTACTGAAAGTCCACTACTTATCCGCTCGCTCGGCGCTTTGAATCTTCATCCAACCTCCCTCCATCTTCTCGACAGCATGTTGTCCCTACCTGTCACGTCCCTCTTCTTCGGGCTCATCGCCAGCGCCTTCGCGCAATCCACCACAACAACCTCCTTCTTCCTCGTAGACGCGGATACACAAACCCTCGTCGCCTCCGTCATCAGCGCCGACGCAACAGCCACGACGTTCGAGCTCACCTGCCCCTCCGACGTCGACCAGAACAACTGCGGCTTCCGACCTGCCGTCACTATCGTCGAAGGCAATCATGGTGCCATGTGGCAAGCCTACATCACCGAACCGACCGAACAATTCACAAATTCCGTCAGCTGCAGTGTGGGAGGTACAACGACGGCGAGCTGTGTCGAGAGTGCGGGCGGCTCGCAGGCGAATTTCCCCGGCATTAGTACGGAGATCTTCAATAGTACTGATGTGTCGAGTATGTTCTTGCCGGTAACCATCACAGCTGGGTTGGAGAAGTTGAGTGCTGCGAGTGCGAGTGCGAGTGTCACCAGTGGTGGTGTGTCATCGGCTGCTAAGACGGGGTCTGCGACGGGATCGGCGAGTACGGGATCCAAGGCGAGCGCTGTGGGGAGTGCTACGCCTACTGCCAGTGGAAGCGCTGGTACTCGTAGTATTGGTGACCTCTATGGCGGGTTGGCGGTCTTTGGGGCTGTTGCTGGGTTGTTGTTGGTCTAGATGGGAAGATCCGACATTTGGTGGGTTGAAAAACTACCTTCTACCTGTACCTATATCATTTGATGTACATTACCAGAAGTTCACTTGATCAGCACATCTTGGGTATAACTGGCGCTTCATTTGGTTGAAGGTGTTGAGACGGATGGCACACGTTGACGCTCAACATTCGCCCAGTTTTATCTGATCCAGCTGGATGTCTCAAGTGTCACACGAATGACTCAGCACGAGAGCTCATTCGATTTTGAAATGTACCAAATTTAATGGCAGATACAACGTCTTCCAGCTCTCCATTCAAACTATAGAAAGGTCATAATATCAATCAAGCAACTGTGCGTGGTTACGAAGATGTCACTGAGGAAGTGATTCGGAATAACGATGCGTTCGTGTTTTCTAAGTTGCTCAACACATCCAACTCCCGTCCGAGTTCTACCGATGGTGTAGTCGTTCTGGAAGATCCGATCATTGTCACGGAGAGATTTACTGGAGATCTACTCTGGTTCATGCTCTGCCGTCACGGATTGCTGAGAATGGGGACCTTCTATTACGCGTGGAACCTAATGTTGCTGTCTTGGGCTTTAGTAGGTATGGTGGTGAAGGGAGCACTATGCGCACGAAGGAGTTAATCTGAAGACGGGCGTTGTAGAAAAGCCGGAGTTTTCGGAGGACATTTTGAAGCTTGTAACAGCCAAGTATTGGGAGGATAGAGTTGTGGCTGCTGTAGAAAACAATTATTAACGTCTGTATGAGTTTATAAATGGAGCGCTCGGAGCACCAAAAGTAATGGTTCCTTTGCACGGGAGGCGGCATGATACAAATTTATTTTTGGCGTTTGTCGATCGTAGCTAGCTCTATTTAGAGGAAAGCGTCCGGGTGAGGTTTGGGGGCCGTGCAACGAAGGAAGAATAGGCAGCGAGTCACAAGCCTGCCTCGGAGCAATGCCACGATCGCTCAGATGAGGCCCCCAAACTTGAGACGTCCCCAAGCAACACCAACCGCAAGGGCCCGAATACCGTCTGTTCATTGGCTTTATCTGGGTTAAATGTCTCCACTTACATCAGCTGGGGGCCTGTTAGGCCGCTTCAGCCTTGTCATCTCTTATACTGTCTCCCAACCTCCAACCTACTTTATGAACCTTTCTTCTCACTTGTAGCCATCGGCACAGCAGGGAAGGACGTCGCCATAGCAGAAAGGCATCCCGAATCTTAGTCTCGAGTCTAATATGGGCTACACTCCTGTAGCATCGAACGTCCAGGGAGAAGGACTGGATCCGGATTCTTATGCCTCGTATAGAAGCGAATCGCATGCTTCACGAGGCTCCGACAGCGGCCCCAAAGAAAAGGACTTTGTGAAGGATTGGCCTGTGGAAGCACAACAGATATCAAGACTTACGCCCGTCAGGGTGCTTTTTATCATTGGTGATGCTATACTGGCTTCCGCACCATTGATGTTCATCGGTAAGCCTTCGTTGTCCAAGTGAGAATTCATCGAAGAATGCTAATTTATGCTTCAGTCCTTGCCTTCATCGCTGCACATTTGGACAAGAAGCCTGTCTCGGACTATGGTAACCGTCTTGAGCATGTTCTACTTCTCGCCCCAACTATCTTCCCTATCATCTTTGCCGCCCTGATGGGACGATGCTTCAAGCATATCGGATTATGGCGTGCTGAACGCGGTATTACCCTAGGTGTAAGTTGGCTTCCATCATTCACGAATATCAAGCTCACTTAAAGCTATAGAGATTAGAGCAGCTGATCGGCTGCACGTCGCTCTTCTCAGCTCTGGAGCGCTTGCTTGCTCTCCGCGCTTTCAGTATGCTCGGAGTCTTGATGACCATGGTCTGGCTTCTATCCCCATTGGGCGGTCAATCCGCGCTTCGATTACTTGATGTGGAACCTCAGACAATCCAATTCAACGGAACGTTCAACTACATGAACCCGGATGCCTATCAAGATTCAATGATGGATGGATCTAGTGATATCAACAGTGGTCGAGCCACATTCACATCAATCTATCTGGCTGCGCTACTTAGCTCCACAAAGTATCAGAATA
This sequence comes from Hysterium pulicare CBS 123377, assembly GCA_000467715.1. NCBI lineage: Eukaryota > Fungi > Ascomycota > Dothideomycetes > Hysteriales > Hysteriaceae > Hysterium > Hysterium pulicare. Next base: position 30,232 of record AJFK01000719.1, read on the forward strand.
CACCAATGGATCTTTGGGGAAACGTGAAGATGCCATCCTACAAAGCACTCTCAGACCCAGCCAGTTCAGAAGGCTGGAAATCCGTCAATTACACCCAAAACGTCACCTACGCCTCTCTAATCGGCATCCCGGTCGCAAACCTCGAGAATAAAGGCAAAAGCTCGTATACCTTAAAATCTCGCTACTTCGAGGTCGACTGCTTGAGCAATGAGCTCGTCAGCCCAGACATCTTCGGAAACCAGACGTCAACCATGAAATTCAACTACACCTATGGCGGCTGCAAAGCTTGGCCTTGTCCCTTCGAGCTCCTCAGTTTGGATGAAAACTACAACGTCACAAAAGCCGAGTGTTCGCTCTCTTATCAGTACTTCGAAGCGGCCGTCAGTTGCGACAAACTTAATTGCCAGACAAACCGCCTCCGCAATCTTACCGATGACCTCAGCAGCGGCGACCTTGCCTACCTTCGCGGGAACTACGTCTACGATTCGATGGTCGCGCTCCCGTCGGTGGACCAGTACAATGTCGGATCCGCTTCTGCTCGTGGCAGTTCAAACAGCGAGAAATGGATGTATGACCCTTCGGACTTTATCGGAGCGACATTTACCAATGTGGATCTATGGAAGCTACCAGCAGATGTCCTCGCTCAACGCCTGGAAATTGTCTTTAACACTTTCTGGCAGTCCACATATGCGACCACAGCGCTTGGGGGAAATCTTCCCAAGAATCTAACGAAGCTACAAAGAGATGATCTCTACCCCCATCTCACCTTCAACGCGACGGCTGCGAAAATCACAAGACCATCGAAAGATGTGTATAAAACGGATTGGAAATGGTTTTCCGTTCTCCTCGTCTCATCAATCATCCTTCAGATCGCGGCGTATACGGCAATGCTGCTCAAATATATCACCCTTGCGCCGGATATCCTAGGATACGTCTCTTCACTTACGCTGCTGAATCCTTATATCCCTGTGCCGACTGGAGGCACAACGTTACATGGATTAGAACGCGCAGCGTTGTTACACGATATGAAGATTAGGATTGGTGACGTGTGTGGGAGTGAGCCTGTCGGCGCTATTGCGGTAGCAAAAGCTGATACAGGGAGGGTGGCGAGGTTGGATCGGAGGAGATGGTATATATAAAGACCCCCGCCCTACGAAGTTGTGGAATGCATGATTTTTTAGCGATATGGCATTATACGAGTTTCATTTTCTCCCAATTTTTAGTCACGAATCTACGTCTTTCCTACTATCGCCCCTTTCCACTTCCCCCTCCAAACCCCCTTCCTCTTCTTCCTCTTCTCCCTTCGGCAAATTCGCAAGACAAGGCGCAAAAAACAACTTCCCATCCCAAGCTCCCCGAGCCGTACCCACGGCAACCACACACCAAAGCGCAATAACCGCAACACTAAACATGGTCCCCAGCACCTTAAAAAACAAACTCGACATCTGCACTCCAAACTCAATCGTACTAACAGCATAAACCCCCAACGGAAACGTGAATCCCCACCACCCCATATTAAAAGGAAAAGGCCTAGATTTCCAAATCGATGCGATGGCGAACGCGAACCAAATGAGTCCAAATCCCCACATAATCAGCGCAATGAACAAGCCGAGGACGTAGACGACGTCGCCGGCGATGGAGAGGTCGTGCAAGAAATGGATGCGCGGGAAAACGGTGCGTGAGACGTGGCCTAGATACATGATCGTATACCCTCCCATTCCCAGAGGTCCCAGCGGAAGGAACGAACTCACGACGATTTCGCGAGGTGGGAGTTTATGCAGAGCGAGGCGTTGATAGTACATTACGAGGACCGTCATGGCGAGTGGAGTCGCCATGCCCCACATCACGTAGCTGGTTATCAGCGTGGCTAGGGCGTGGTCTGGGTTTGGGAGGATCTCGGCGATTTCGGCGCCGGCGCCGCTTGCGACTATTGTTGCGGCTATGGGGAGGAGTTGGGCGGCTGTTGTGCGGGAGAGGGCTTGTTGGTGGGTGGAGGAGATTAGGAGGGTGGTTAGGGATACTGTTACGGCGGCTGCGAGGACACTATCTACCATCCAGCAGATCCAGGCGAGTGTTGTGGCCCAGGCGCCCCAATATGGACATACGAGGAATATCCACGCTTCTACCAGCGTGGCAAATCCCATAGGGATCGTCCCTAGGAATAGGGAGTTGGTTGAGTCTTGGATCATGACGGTCCAGATGGCGGGGTAGAGGGTGTAGCGGAGGATGGAGGCCGTGAGAGCGAGGGTGAAGAGAATGGTGTTGAGGATGAAGAAGATGACAGAGAGCCAGTAGAGCCAGTGGGATTGGAAGGGGATGGTTATTAGGAGGAGAGAGACTATGCCCGTGCCCATTGTTACGCTGAACCAGCTGGGGGAGAAGTTACGAATTATTCGACGCCATCCGCGATCGTATTTAGTTAATTCACGGGAGGAGGAGGGTGAGGGTGATTCTCCGGAGGGAGAGGAGTTGGTCGTTGGATAGCCATTTGATATCTTCTGAGTATGGGATTCTCGTTGGCCTATTGATGGGGTTTGACTAAGTGATCCGACATGGCCTTTTGTTATGCCTTGGGCATTTGACCTCCCCTGGCTCTTGGATCTGGCTTTGATACTTGATCTATTTGCGGAAGATCGTTGGCGTTGTATGTTCTCTGGCGGAAGGCTTTGGCTTGCGGGTGCTGTCAAAGCGGGGTTATTGGATGATAGACGCTCCAACTCGTTCTCGTCCATGATAACTATATCTCTTGCATGATACAAAGGCAGTTCTTTGTCCAGAGGATGTGTCGCCCAAATACACACAGTTGAAAAGCCTTAAAGATGACTGGATCTATGATGACGCATGATTGGTGATTTAAGACGGTTCCGGGCCGAGTAAATGCCGAAATTGTGGCAATAGTCTGAGCGTTTTCGGCTCTTCTCATCAACAGCGTCATCTATCAACACCATCCGTCTCCGAAAAGTATGACCATCTTCCTTGATCTTCCGAAGGAAATACGATATGAGGTTCTCAGCTATGTCTTGAACTTCCCTGTCAAAGCGAATCATTTCACAAACCACACATATGCTAGTATTCCCAAGCCGTCATGTCTGCCCCTACTGTTGGTCAATCATCAGCTCAACTCGGACATTCGAGAGGTCCTCCGTCATTTCAAAGCTCAAAAACAGCTCACCTATGCTATCGATGCTACACACGCAGATCTCCGACATACCCTCCTCACCTTTAATTGGACTCATCTTCCGGCCTTGGCGCCTCGCATTGATGCGCTCGCCGTGCATTTGTATTTCGCTACTTTTGAGATAAGGACAGAAAATAATCCCATACTGCTCCGTATTTTCCGCTATTTGCAAGTGGTCCTCTATGAACTGGCTGGATATTTTAAGTCTCAAGACCCCTCATTCCAACTTGTTTCAATCGAAGAGGTCACGCTGCACGTCCACCTTTCTCCTCTACCCTCTGAGCCACATCTCCACTCCGGATGGGCGAACCAGCTTCACTTCCTCCGGCAAGAGCTGGCTATCAATCTCGCCGAGAAATTTTCAAAGCATCTCGAAATACTGTTCCAACGTAATCAACAGACAATCCCTCCCTCGGCACCAAATACCCCTCCACGAGCACGCATCGGGATGATACGGCTTTTTTCTAACGATACAGTGCGATTCGAATGCGAAGGTTTTGTGGTTTACGATTGGATCACGACTTGGGGCAAAGGTCGACTTTTTTGATTCCACGCACGACTTTGGTCCCGCCATCCTATTAATAAGACATCATCTACTATTGGTGTGAAACATGAACATGCGGGGATAAGTTGATCGATCTCAAGAGTCTATGGAGACTACAGTAATATACAAAAAAATGCCTCGCGCATTAGATGCAGGTTTCTATAAAGTTGTGTTCACTGGTGTTTTAGTATGAAGAATTTAGCACCAGAGGATTTTATGTTGATTGAGAGTGAATTAAAAGTCATACCTATAGATATCAGACATAAAACCCAAAATAAACTATTATAACTTAGTTATATTGGTATCTGAAATAAATCTCCTTGCTGCTCCTTGACAATATCTCCGAACCCCTTTGAACTAGTTCTACCCTCGAATCGGCGTTCAGCCAACTCAATACAACGAATACTCGAACCCAACTTGTTCATCGTCTCCATCCACTCCTCAAACTCATCACTATCGTACACAATCCCTCCACCCGCCTGCATATGCGCCACTCCGTCCTTAATAAGCAAAGTCCGAATCGCAATACACGTATCCACAGGCCCCTCTATCACCTCACCCTGCCGCACGACATTATACCCAAACCATCCCGCCGCTCCCGCATACACGCCGCGCTTCTCTCCCTCCAACTCCGAGATCAATTGCACGGCACGGATCTTCGGCGCGCCCGATACGGTCCCGGTCGGAAACACTGAGCGGAACGCATCCCAGCGTGACTTATCCGCACGCAAGATGCCGGAAACCTCAGACGTGAGATGCTGCACGTGCGAGAAGCGATCGACGCGCATAAGGCGGTCGACGCGCACCGTCCGCGGATCGCAGACGCGGTTGACGTCGTTGCGGGCGAGATCGACCAGCATGACGTGCTCTGCACGATCCTTCACTGAGTTTTGGAGTTTGAAGGCCAGTGCGTCGTCTTCTGCGGGCGTGCTGCCGCGGGCGATGGTGCCGGCAATCGCGTGGTTCACGATGCGGGGGCGCGAGCCGTTCGCGGTCTCCACCGAAGATGCGCTGATGAGGCACTCCGGAGAAGCGCCGACGAGGGAGAAGTCGGAGCATGAGATGTAGAACATGTACGGTGACGGATTGGTTGAGCGGAGAGTGCGGTAGATGTTGAAAGGGTGGACGGTGATGTTGCGGGAAAGGCGTTGGGATGGGACAGCTTGCACGATGTCCCCTTTGACGATGTGCTCTTTGAGACTTGTAACGAAGGACTCGTAGCCCTTGCGTCCGACATTTGCCGAGTATTGGGTTTCGGAAGTCGATGTTGAGTCTTGCGTGAAAGGTTGTTGTGCGGGAAGTGGAATTTCCGTTTGTTGAGTGATCTCCAATATTGAGCGAAGCGAATCACATGCCTCTGTATACGCTGGCTCGATATCTTCAGCTGGGGACTCCGGGACCTTGATATGTGTGACTATAATAATCGCAGATTTGAAGTGATCAAAAGTCACCACCGTGTCGAACATCATGAACATGGCTTCGGGAATTTGAAGGTTATCTTTCAACCATGGAGCACCGGTGACTGGTTCAAACTTTTGAATACAGTCGTATGAGAGGTACCCAACCGCACCGCCAATGAGATTTGGCAATTTGAGTCCTGGAATGTCGATTGTTTGTTCCGCGAGCTCACTTTGGAGCACTTGCAGTGGATCGCCATCGTGGTCGTACCCAGAACCACAGCGAACAACTTTTATAGGGTCTGGGAATGTTAATGAATTTATATGAGATAGAGCAATGTGTTATTCTGTGCTTACTGGCTCCAATGTAGCTATACCGGCCTACGGTTTCGGATGAGCCCGTGGCACTCTCGAGAAGAAACGAGTATTCAGCGGTAGCTCTATCCGAATCAGCATTAGTCTCTCTATACCATGGGATAGTTACCCAGCAGAAAGTTTGAGGAAGATGGCGCATGGTGACAGCAAATCACAGGGAGTTGAGATGCAGACTGGAAGTAGACTGTTTTTTAGTGGGCATTGTTTGCACAATTCTCTCGCTTCGACGAGACTGGGTTGGAATTCGTTCATCTTAATCCGCTCTGCTGCGGACAAGTTGACTTGCCGCAGTTTGGTAGTACTCTGTTGACTCAGAATTTCAGAAACTTAACGTGTCAGTTTTTTCGGCCACATTTCTTGGCGTCACGTGGGCTTGACCACCACATCGATGACGACTATGCTCTAACAACCGGATGAGTTTAAAGCAACGACATCTTCCAACTACTACCACTACTAATTACCTTCATATTGCAGCGACCTATCCGTCCATCGGTCTTCTGCAGGATCCTCCCAATCACCATACACCGAGGTTGTGCCAGGATGTAAGACCTGCGTTTCTTCTTCAATTACGAAACAATCATGCCAGTGCCAGTGCAATCTCGTTGTGCATGTGGTCGGGACCCACGAACACCTCATGCGATTAAGACTAATAAGCAGTAGCACTTCGTCCAGCGAGTTTGACCGGTATTATAGCTCGCGTTCCTTCCACATACCTCAAAAACGATTCCGCGATGTCGTTTTGCACATCATCTGGAAAGCGATGAACCATGGCTACCAGCAAACCGGCCAAACTCAGTCAGAGCTGCATGCGAATACACATTTATGTCAAATTCATCCCCCTATAAGGAGCATTTCGAGCACTCACGTTGGTGGGGTGTGGTTTTACTCGAAAGAGGTTAGCTTGGCAGTAATGCTGAGTGGCTGAGCTATGAAACGAATCAACCTCAGCCTCACGCATGTTTCCCCTGTGTATCACGTCCAACGTTTTTAGCTTTGCATACTGCGTTGTACTGGCTTTTGCCCGATACCCCCCTTTTGCCCGACCTAGTCCTAAACGAATAACGATATTTGTTTTGACGGGTTTAGTGGGGAAAATTACCTGAGGAGGTTAGATCGGTCAAAAGGGGGGTATCGGGCAAAAGCCAGTACAACACGGTATTCAATATCGTTGTGCAAGCCTTACACAACGGCGTGCCGCAGAGCTTCTAGTAGACACAACTACACTATATGGGTCTCTGCGACAGAAGATGCATCGTTAGGCAATCCAAGGCAAGTCGTGTTAGTTACTTGATATGTCTTGACTGCTCAATACCAGCGAAGCTGATGGGGAATATAGCGACTTGTCGAGATGATCAAGCCAGGACGATGAGAATGACGTGACTCGTGAGCTGTGTCGCAGCCACCAACCCATTTTAATTTCACGTCGTGCTTAGCGTCACATTATCAAGCACGGCAGCTATCGCCTGGTCACAAAAGGATAGAGTCCTGTCAGCGCGGTGACTGCTCCTACAGTGGTACGACCTCGCCCCCCAACGCGAACCTTCGAAACATCAACGATATGGATCCCTCATCAACATGTTCGGTTCTATTTCGAATCCTTTCGGACACCCGCGTTCGCTTCAAGAGCATCAAGGCAGATGCATTATCAAGGCAATCATGGCAAATTGGTGCTCAAGGCTCTGCAGTCTGGCTATTTTTGCTAACCTCTTACGCGCAACAAACGCCCAGTGCGATATTCCTCCTTTGAAGCTCGCATGGAGCAACACTACCGTAACAGATGATGGCCTCGGTGTAACTAGAGGTATTGAAATCGGCATTGGAACCCCAGATCAAATCTTTGCGTTCCGACCGTCCTCGACGCTCAACAATACCCGTATCAACAACGTCCTATCCTGTAACTCGGCGGCGAATGATAGCTGCATTGGAGGTTTGGGTGGTGGCTTCGATCCTTCAAAATCAAAGACATACTCGGTTTCGATAAAGGCACAGTGGAATGGGAGCCAGGTGGATGCAGAGAGTTCTACAGGTGCATATGTCTACTTCAATGACGCAGTGGACTTTCAGAGCAATGGCCATGTAGAAGGGTTTCCTATGGTAATGGACTCGGAGTCAGGTGGAGGTATGATCTACCAATACGCTTGAATAAGACGACTCAAATGGCTAATTGAACCTTGTAGGACCTGTAAGCGGCCTCCCTCTTGGAACAAACTCCTCTTTCCTACGCGCTGCCGTTGCGGGAGGCATAGCACCATCAGAAGTATTTGGACTCTGGACTGGAAGCCGTGGAATAGCTCCAGTAGATGGTCTTCTGGTTATTGGTGGCTATGATCAATCTCGGATCGCTGGCCCTTTCACGAACTACTCCGTTGGCAACTGGAGCTTGAACAAACCCTGTCCTTTACAAGTCACGATTTCAAACATTGAATACGATGGGCAATCCCTATTCAGCAAAAGTTCCGATACAATGGTCGCATGCGTCGAGCCATATACACAACGCACCGTCTTCACCCCCGACGTCGCAACACAATTTGGCATTCTTTCAGGGCAGAACAGTAACTTATATAAGGGCGGAATGCAGTACAATGTCACGCAGAGGCCTATGGGAAATCTAACGATCACACTGGACAATGGATATCAGTCAACCATAACTAACGACGAGCTTTTCACGCCACTTCGCGGCTCCGATCAATACGGCCGCTATGCAATCAAAAACGATTCTATCTTAGAAGCCGGTGTAGGAGATAATCGAAAAGCTGATCCTTCAACCGTGACACCTACGCTCGGAGGCCTCTTCTTAACATTCAATTATTTGGTCGTCGACTACGCGAATGACGTTTTTAGACTGGCTCCAGCGGTTCCGAGTTCGAATACTTCATCCCCAGTGGACATATCAACAGTCTGCACACCCTCAAACAGCACTACTCCATCCCCACCTTCTAACCCATCTCCATCACCATCCGGAAAACCATCGAAGAAGCACATTGGCGCAATCGTTGGTGGAGTTATTGGGGGTATAGCGGCCATAGCACTCCTCGCGCTGCTGGCCCTTTTAATTTTCCGCCGTCGCCATGGCCACACTCAGCAAAGTCAACAAGAAAAAAGCGCGAATGGAGACAGCCAAGACATAACATCCCCCGTTTCCCATGTTCCTTCGGAGTTGGCTGCAGCAGATGAGGCTACGAAAGTGCATGAGTTGGCGACGAGTCGAAATACAAGTGTTAGGAGGCCGGATCGGTGGCAGGAGCGTAATGAAACCAGTCCGTTGCCAGAGCATGGGGGTTGGTAGCCTGCGGTGGATATGAGGCTGTGAGAACTTGGGAGTGAGATATGTAGAAGAGATGATTTAAAGACATTCCTGGATGCGGTAACTAGCGGACCATGCGAAGTTTCAAACCCTTTTGATGCATCATATTTAGTTGGAGGCGAGCATTTGGAAAGATAGGAGATACTTGTTTAAGTTAATGAGATTTCATAACAATTGACTACCAATTGGCTTAGTGCTGTCCCATTTAATACAATTACCCAATCATATAGGCAACCCAAGACAAATTTTGCTTACAGGAGCGACTATATCAGTCTTTCCATAGTCTGTTTCTTGATCCCATCGCTCCAGGATATCATGAATATGCTCGATCTTCAATATCCCAAGGACCTATTCTTGGCCGCGTATGTTCAGCCTTGCCATTGTGGTTTGCCGCTGTGGCCTGACTCAGCCTTGGTGGCAAAAGTGTACTGCAATTTTAGCCCGCAAGAGAGGTTGCTGGAGACACAGACCAGGCGTTGCTGGAGGATGATTGGTTGCCAGTCTAGGCAGCAGTTTTGCATCTAGAGGGATTTAGTACCTATGAAAGGATCTTTTAAGTGCATTATTTTCGTTTGCCTTCTGTAGGTCGCAAATCTTGTAATTTTAGCACGGGAGAGCAGGTTGAGTAGGACTTGTCTACGGCATCCTATTCGCGGTTCAAGTGCTGACCGGAAAACTGAACGCCACGGAGACAGACCGCTACAAGAAAAGTAGAAGGCAAATTGTTAACCCTGCCTGGGCAGCAGGTTTTTGCGCTAAGCATCGCCTACCCTTCCCCAATTGGACAGTCGTTCGGAACTCGTCAACGAGCTTTACCACTCCTAGGGTCGTGATCTGCGGGGTGTATAAGGCTGTTAAGGCAAAGACATAGACAAGCCAAAATTTTCAGAGTTTTTAAAAGAATGGAATTTCGAATAGTTGAATCTAATTTTTATAATTCGTTACCTTAACAAGGTCGAACTAGGATCAGTAAAAGATCTTCTAATAGGCTACTCCAACAGTTCCAATACTAATACAAGTACATCTGGATCCTACCCAGAAGCTAGCCCTAGCATAACTAATATGAAAGCACATTGACTCCAACCATCAGCCCCAACAGCAACACCAACCGCTCCGTCCCCAGCCCAAACTTTCCCTTCGCCGTATTAGCAACCGCCGTAGCCGTAGGCGAAGGTCCAGCCGTCGAGGTAGCATTCCCAGCCCCATTAAAGTATATGGTCGATCCATTATCGGCCTTAAACCCCACAAGAATGAAGTCCTGAATAATCCCAGTTCCATTCTTCAGTATCCCTTCTTGCGACGTGCTGCACGTTTCCATGACATCCCAGAGATAGCATTGTGGGGTTGGGGGCGGCAGGACTTGATTCTTGATTTGAGAAATGTCGGAGAGGCCGGAGGTTGAGTATTCGGAGTTGATGGGGGTTTCGCCGGTGGCGATGTCCTTGTTAGACATCACGCGGCTGAAGATGCGGTACGCGGTTTCGGGTTGGTAGTAGGGTACTGGAAGTCATGTACGTCAGCTTCATTCTTTGATCAAAGTGATGGATGGGAGGCTTGATGATAACACACCTTCATGGCCTGCCTCGAAGACTCGCGAGAAGGATAGGTTCCCGTATTGGCGAACGGCACCGCCTACATACGAGGCATTTGATGAAATATTGGCATATCCGGCTTTGTGGAAGCCATCGGTAAGTGTCGAGTTGATGGCTAAGCTGATTTGTTCGCCTCCCAACCCTGGAAGGCATTAGATGTTTGTGGAACTGTGCAGTACGGATCGCTGACATACAATTACACTGATAATCTCTATCGCCGTAAACGAGGGCTACTTTCACCCCACGATCCAAAAGGCTGCCAAGGGCTTCTAAATTTCCGGCTCGAACGAAGTCTCCAGTCGCGTTAAAGGCTTCTCGTGGTCAGCAAAATAGTTTGGGCTTTATGAACGGAGTTCCATCTTACTCTGGGCAACAGCCACTGATTCTCCAGTGAAGTTCAATGGGACGCTGAGGGCCTGTTGAACCTCTTTTGTATTGAAGAATCCAGCCGCATATTTCGGAGGGAAGGAGTTGATGACTGGGGCAGCGATGTCGAATACATATCTCTGTTATCACAATCAGATTTTGTTTGGTGCGACTAGGAAGAATGAACTTACTCCATGACGATTGTACGCGTTCCACATTGTGCCAAAGCAGAATGTAAAGGCATTATTACAGGCCTTATTAACCTCCGCATTGTTACCAAGTCCCTCCGGATCATTCGCACTGACTGCCGCCTGACAAGTATTTATCAGCTTTTCGCAGGCAGGAAAGCTCTCGACAGCGGACTGGAACTCGGTCTCGTTGATGATTTGTAGACCGTATGTGTTGTTGTAAGCCATTTGAGGGTACAATGGCATCTGTGTTGTGATATCAATGCATCCATTGATGATCCCAACTGTGTCGAGATTGATTTCCGTAGCACCCGACAGACTTCCATTCTCGATAAGTCCATTCTGCTTCTCGAAGAAGTTTGCGAAAGTCGATCCGTAGTGGCCTCCATATGACTCTGTCCATATACTAATACGATTATCATTCGGTTTGTATTCGGGGAACCTGTCTTAATCAGCGCTTCAAATCGACAGCTAGGACTTGGGACCTTACTCTTGTATCCATGTCTGCATAAAATTCCAAATAGAGACCGCGGCAGTTGCTGTTGTATTCGCCGTGGTGGTAAATTTCTGGGATGCAAATGTGCCCACTGTGAAAGTACTGTTGACTTCAGGAACGCCTGTTGTAGCAAAGTCTTCAACTTCGACGATGACCGGAGATACAAGCTGGTCAATTGTCCCGTTGGTTAGCGAGTCGTACGAGAACCCGACCTGGACTGGTTGGTCGATATAGAGCAGGTTGACTTCGTTGTTCCAGGACCAAGGGTTCAAGATGGTATCTTTCGAGTTCTCAGCAATGCTACATGGTCCATTTTCCCCAACAGCGGCCGTAATGGAAGGTACGCCTGGGCCGCCTTGGAGCCACAAAGAGAGCGGAGCGTTGGCAGGATCCTTTCGAGACTCAAAAAACCAAAAGAATGTGTTTACAGGGTATGGAGTTTCTGCGGAGATGTTCGACGGAAGGTGGATGTAGCCACTGTAGGATTTAACTCCGGCTGTCGTCTCACATATGTTTGTCTACAGGGTTAGTCAAAGCGCAAGATCGAAGGGTGAATCTCGACAATGTACCTCTTTGTACGATATCGATACTCCTGGGTGAAGTTTCGACTGTATAGTGGATAGCCCTTCCGGTATAGGCGGAAAGTATGCGGCAGAGGTATTTAAGATTAGTGCAAGAGTCGCAAAATATGCTGCGGAAATGATAGACATAGTAGAGGGTATTACTTCAACAAGGAAAATGAGCTTTAAAAGAAAGTGCTAGAAAGGAGGAAATTGGTTCCAGATTGACTAAAGAGAAGAAAGACATCCTCAAAGGATTTATATAGATGCGAATTGAAGAAATGCCTCTGGGGCTCAGACGCGGTTGTTACCAAAGCGATGCGATCGTGCCAATTAGCGCTCCCACCGCAGTCTTACGTTGGGTCCATTCAAGCCTCCCGGAAACTTATGTTCTGTGCCCGTATGGGAGTAAACCGTGAACTTGCGGCTCTATACAATATATTGGGCATCTAATTGGCTACTTCGCATATGAGCTTTGGCCATATCCCCTTGTTGGGGGCTGCGTTGACATGCTTTCTGTAGCGAACACTTTCGAGGGACGCTCGCTTCCTGCAAATGTCCTACGGCCTCTGGAGGATTCCTGGGCAGCGCAGCCATGTGTGTTGGATGTGGTGTCAGCCCCTTTAATCTTGCTCTAGTAAGGTGATCTCGGGGTGTTAGCTTGGAACGCGTTGCGAGGCTTGGGAACGAACTTTAAAAATACCTCGCAAAAGCGGAGACCGGAGCCTCTTTGTTCCGCTGCTCCGATATTTTGCCGAACGCTCAAGACTCCTCGTGACCTCCCATGCCTTCAATACACCCAGCCTTACAAGCTTATTGTAGACACGATCTACCCTCTCAAGTGCTTCTATGCACCTATAGAGACTGGAGTCATCATAAGCCGTCAGATCCTCTATGCATCAACTGGGGAGCCTGTGGAACCCTACTGCCTCTCCCCTCTTCTATTCAGTCCATCACGGAATCAACATACTGGACCAAATGATGGGCACCTAAGGAAAGAGGGAAGCGTATGCTGAAGCACTGTAACGTAATAGTTAGTGAAGCTATACATAATGACCTGAAACCAAGGCCGCTATATGGTCGATTCAGCTACTGGCATCCAATCAAGTCCGTAAATGATTCTGGAGGCGGCTCAACAGCTATCGTTTTTCTCTATTCAATATATGATCGAGATTTAAGAATGGAGAGACTAGATCCCACTTTGTGGCGTCAATTAGTGGCGACTATGACTGGACTTGCCTACGGGCATACGAGCCCCATTGTAAGCACTACAGTTTTAGCGCGTGAGAGTAGGTAAAGAGAACCCGAAGCTAGACACGAAATTCCATGGCATATTCTCTTCGATGCGTACTATCAAGATGGAAAACGCCAGGATCTTTAGATACGAATTGGAGCTAGTGATCCCAACTGTTTCTTAATTTGAATGTCTTCTCAAATTTCCACATCGAATATACAGTTAGCCGCACCTAATTTCATGCCTAGTAATGGATATTCCTGTATTGTTCAACCTTCATCACTTCCTGTTTCCTGCTATCTGATGAGTTCATGATCGGAAGATTACCTATAGCCTAGTAATTGCCTAAGTGATCTTCAGTTTTCTCCCCTGTCAACTTAACCGAACATTTCGACACCGACTTCCAGAACCTGATCAAGTCGGACTCGGGCACTCGGTCCCCAACTCCTCAGCATAACCATTTCGACCTTCTTCCACGCCCCGGAGAGGACTACACGGTCCCGGCATGGAACCAGTTGCCTACCCTAGTATAGCTGGCATATCGAAGTTGCGATCGATGAAGTAATCAGAGAATATGTTAGATTCCAACGAATCTAGCGACCGGATAGGCCACCCTTCACCCCCATCCTCATCCGTTTTCGTAGGAAAATGCACAATCCAGCCCGCAACATCAATATGCACATTATGCGCCTCAAGCTTGAACCTACAGCCTTTCCTTGAGCCATCACATCCATCCCTCTTACACATATGACCGACCTAGCATTTGGGATCTCGACAATCGCCGCCACGACTACATGGACGCGACTGGAAAATTTTCCGGAGGACGTGGTTTGTTTCCGGCTCGAGGGGCGAATGGTCGAAAGAACAGGCGGACTCGGAACAAGAGTGTAGCATGTGGAAGTGGTTGCAGATTTTCTGTTGCTGACGCGCTTGGGGTAGATTTTCCATGCTTTGGTCTTTGGGGGGTGGGATGTAGACATCGAGTCGTTGGTCGTTCTTATTGACGGGGATGAAGCCGAAGCGGTTTGAAGTGGGTAGCTGCTTATAGATGCCCGACTCGTTTCTGATACAGGTCTGGTCATCCTCGGAGGGAACATCGGCAACTATGTTGGGTTCATTGAGGACATGCTCAGATGAACACTTGTCACCGTGACGATATCTCCCCTTTCCAGGTCGTTAGCATCCAAAACTTATAGCAACGACGCGATAGTTTCGGAGTTACGGCTTACAATTAGGAAGAACCTGCAAAGTGTCTTCTTGGTATCCTCTTGCGCTGACTTGGATGCCATAGCTAATCGACCTGTGTCTCCGTTTTCCATAGGCCAATTTAGTTGTTTACCCTTGAACAGATCTAGGCTAACTCCACAAGCTTGAAGTCAAGTTGAAGAAATGCTGTTGCAGGGTTGATGAGACTAAGTCCCATGTGGGCGCTGTAATGAAATAGTGAACATAGACCAGGCTCGTGCGCCGGTCCACGCGATGCATGTTTGGTGTTTTTCTCCTTCACCGTATGATCACATGCTCCGGTAGTTCCGGAAACTCTTTCTACACTAACCCAGAGTTTACCAGATAATTTGAGTAACTTAGATCTCTCAAAGCAGGTCAGCGCGCAAAATCTTCTCACGAATGGAAGAAGTAAAGAAATTGCAGCTACTTATTTTGGATGGGATGAGTCACAGGCATTCTTCTCAAGTACATCCCAGAGGTGAGCAAATAACGGCCTCCTTCCGAAATTCCCATTTTTTGCAACATATCTCTCTAGCATTCCTGCACCAGCACCTCCTTTCATTCCATTGAGACCCAACAATCCAAGGGATTCGACAAGTTTTGTTCCTTTTTCCTTCGTTTTTTCATCCATTCGTATACATAACGCTTCGTGAATACCCTTCTTGATGAACAATGAACTTCAGCCAGCTGATAGAGGTTCCCAAAGAGGTACAATATTGATTAGTTCCATCGCGACTGACAAGGGGAACTGAAGACGTGTCGATATCACCATATGATACCGCCATCCAGAGGCTTGACAAGCTCAAGCTTTTCGACCGCCGTCGTTGCATTTGACGGGAAGGCATGACTAGCCTGGCCTTTAACGGAGTCATCCGTGTACGAGGTACACGCCGAATTTCTAGCAGACGCTTGGCCTGGCCATGTAGTAAGTGACCAGTTTGGTGGAGGCGGGTCATGTGTTGCCCATATCGACGTGGGCTTGTCGAGGCCTTTGACGATCAGTCCGGATTGACCATTGTTGTAGTGAGTAGCCGTAAGTAAGTTTTTCGAAGCAAGCCAGTCACTGCCCAAAGTCGGTTTGGACCGAGCAACCGAAGAAACGACTAGCTTTTTGCGCGTCAAACTTCTCCGTGAGACGACGCCCTTCGGCGCGTATATTGCCCTGAGAGTCGGCTTGACCCACTGCACAACTTCCGTATCCATATTGTGCATGAGCGGACTAAAGTCACAGCCCTGCCCGTTGCATCCCTTTTTTTGGCACATGTGCCCACAATAACAATCAGCGATACGGCAATTGACGAGGTTCATGCAAACTAGTCCTCTCAGAACGTGCTGCAAGACATGGAGAGCTCCAGGCTCGAGACTGGCATGATCGTGTGGACAATCTCGTTTGGAACAATGGCCGCGCATATGAAAATTGTTGCATAGCTTCGTATTTTTTTTGCGCTTGTTATAGACGTTCCATTCGTTTTGCGTTGGTTGACGAACCGGATTATCGATGCGATGGCCATCCTTATTGAGCGGGATGCTACCCTCGGGAGTCAAGTTAAACAGCCACATGCTGTCTTTAGGCTTCGCTTCAATGGTATGGCTCGTCTTTCTAGCAAACAATTCAGAGATTTCGGCATCCAAAACAAATACGTGATCATTGTAACAGCCACTGCCAAATCGACAGCTTCCCTAAACACTTAATCAGTAATTGCATCATTGAACAATTGCAAAGAGCGAGGAGAGCAACAGGTAATCTTTCAACAGGGGGTAAAACATTATGTGTGACCTACCGTCTGGAAGTAATTACAGACATTCCTGATCGCAGCTTTTGGAAGCTGATCTTCAGCATATGAAGAACCCAAGCTAACCTCCACAGTTTTGCCCTCTACGTGGTTGGAAACCAGTAAGGGAAGGATGGAAGGACGGAAAACTTCTGGAATGTCGAAGTCTTCCAATCCAAGCTTGGAAAAGTCGGGATGAAAGGTACCACTCCTGATGAGCGTGACACGGTCGACTCTATCGTGATAGTCCAGTAGGACATGATAGTAATCTTCATCATGGCATCCACCAAAGAAAATATGTTTACACTGTGAGTTTTCAATTTCCCTTCGGAGAATTCCTGGAAAATATGAAATTAGTTTCTGTGATCATAGTGCAACTCAATCCGTATCTAACGTACCAGAAATTTTGAGATAAGTAGCTCCGGGTCCTTCTCCAACATCGATGAAGTCATCTAGGAGGCAGTTGCTGGTGAAGCTGATAAAGAACAAGTGATCATCAACAGTGATCAGTTTATCTTTCGCCATTTCTTTACAAATGGCCGCGAAGTTGCCATAGATACGAATTATGGCGGGAACCTTGCCCGGAAGCCTTCTCCCGGTTACGTCTTTGAGTAGTGTGGATGCAAGTTCAGCGCCTTCTTTCTTGGCATTGAAAAGCTCATCGTTGAACTGCGTCACATCAGCGAAGCTTCAAGAGGCATAGCCTTGTCTGGTGAACAGACCATGCAACCATCACCGTCAATCAAGATCAGAACATACGGCTCGCCGATCTGGAACATTGGATTAGTCATTGGTTGACAATCGACACTTCAGACTGTCAGTGTGAAAGTCTCTATCGTCCCATGCGAAGCCAGACCGAGAAACTGTGATGGACTCAGAGTGTACCTACCGGCTTTGCTGAATTTTCAATATGTTTCTTCGCTGACTTCAAAGCCTCAAGCTCAAGCCCTTGCTCCTCATACTTCTGCAAAAGAACTTTGTAGCTATTGAGAAATTCCTGCTCATGTCAGCTAGCATCCCGTGTGTGTGAACCTCAGTCTCATACCATAGTAGCTGTATGGACTTCGCCCGTCACTAACTCCATTTGCCCAAGCCGGGCGATGAAATCCTGTTGGTCCGACATTGCGACAAAAAGTCACAGCAATCGATTTTTTGATATGACTGAGCACGAAGCCCAACATGAGAAGTGGCGAGTATCAACAAAAGAGTGTCGTGTGCTCAGCACTATCGTGCTAAACACCAAATTAAAGGAACGTTTACAGTTTTTGAAAGGTAACAAAGATGTTTGGAAGAAGAAAAGTAGATTTGTTTATTTTGTAGGTGAGGTTGTTGACCTGAGGCAGAGAGATGGTACGATGATACAGCCCGTGTGGCCCGTGCACGGTTCCTTCCTCAAACGCGACCTCACCTTTCGCATGACCTGATCTCACCTCTTTTTGGAGGACGCGTACGTCAAAGATAAGATAAGAACAGAACACGAAGGACAAACTCTCATATCGCACCTATGACGTCGCCAGCTTGAATCCACCAGGTTCTCCCTTCTGGAACAGCTGCCCAGGATCATACTTCTTACTTACCTGCTGCAAAAACGCCTTACTACTCGGCCCATAGCCCGTGATCGGCTTCTGCCACTGTGCAGCATAATTCAAGTAGACAAATTCATTATACAGTCCTAATTCCTTCGCCTTGGCTTCCGCATCAGCAACTAGCTGCTGAACAGCTGCGTAGACTCTGGCATCATCGGTCGGCAGAGTCCAGCTGGCAACCAGAAGGCCGTTGATGAAGTCATCCTGGAAACGGTCGAGTCCGAGGACATTGCCGCCCGTGGCTGCGGACTTGGAGTAGATCTCGTAAGGGAGCGGTTGGAATGTGAGGACGAAGTCGAGACCTACTACATCGATGAGAGACGTGGCTGTTGCGTCTGCGAGATCCCAGAATTCGGACATCATTGTGGAGTTGTTGATGAATGTCGTCGTGGCGAGAAGATTGCTGTGTCCGCTTGGGGTGCCCACATCGGCGGATGCCGCAAGTTCATCTGTGAAAGACGAGAGTGGGGCGATGCGCATAGTGTTGGACACTTCTGGCATAGCAAAAAGCGGCGCAAAAGCTGGTGGGATTGGCGTGGGTTTGCCATACTCGACGTCGTGGACGATTATGGGTATCCCAGCAGCCCAGGCAAAGTTGGAGATAAGTGCGGAGTAGGGGTCGTATGTGTCAGTATCGGTGAAATTCTGGATGAAATCAAATACGTCGTCCTTGTTCGTGATGGACTGGATTAGGGACCCTCCCCAGAATGGTGGCTGATCGAACAGACGAACGTCGAAGCGGGTGACAATGGCGAGATTGTTGGATCCTCCCTTTAAAGCCTTGTAGAGATCTGGGTTGGAAGATGCATTGGCATTTACGATAGCTCCTGAAGCGAGCACTACTTCATAGTTTATGACATTATCGCAGGCAAATCCGTATCGGCCAGAAAAGAACGAAACACCGCCTAAATCGAGCAGTGTCCATTAGTATGAACAGAACAACATGGTGAAAGGGAGCCTCACCTCCGGTAACCAACCCGCCAACGCCTACGTCGCTGACTCTGCCGCCAACGATGGCAAGTTCCAAAGAGTCGAATACAGAATAGACATTACCCCACCTATTACCTGACCCTATGCCAGCGCTTTTGTGGTCTTGGGAAACAGTAACATTATTGAGGCTCTGCAGATCTATAGTAATTCCTCCATCTATATTCGCAGCACCAGCCCAAGGAGTATGCCTAATTGAGGTTAGTCTGATTTCGGTTTGTTTGAGTGGAAGACTTACCCTGCGGCTCGGACAGCAAATTGGCAAGCACTCATAGACAAGCTGTACGCGACGTTGAGAACAGTGACTGCGGTGGAGACATCTTGACTGCTTGTTGGAATGACGATGCAATTTGGATGCAAGCCTTGCTCTTGTGCAGACCAATACGACTGTTGGGATGCTTGGTAGCCGAGATCGGTCAGATTATTGAAATGGACCTTGCCAGGAAGGAAGTAACTGAGAGCCGCGCACTGTTCATGTATGATTAGGGGCTTGTGAGAGCATTGACAGTAAGACTGGTCAATCTAAGATGCAGATCAAGAAAGTAGCAAAGAAAGGAGGAAACCAAAAAGAGCAATATAGCTTATTTTCGTTCATTCGCAGGAGATAATGGAGGTTTCCGCTTCAAGGCAAATCACAGAGGGAAACGAACACTCTACGCACACATGTTCCAGCACTATTCAGCTGACTTTTTGCTGCGCTGGTATTCGGCACTGCGGCATGGGTCACGCCACATGAGAGAAGGAACGTTATGAACACAAAAAGCCGGAAACGAAAGGAGCGTTGGAGGAAACCCATCTTGGCCAAAGAATGATGCTTTACCAGCGTGAAATCTCCAAGGTCTTATAAGAAACAAATGCAAACACGTTTACGACGAGTATGATGCGATATCGTTCGGATATGCCGCTGCCGGATCCTTCGGAGCCTGGTGAACCGTGAACATGCATCTCGGTAGGGAAAATCCTTAATGGGATTCCCAAGAAAGTATTATTTCCAGTTCATGGACCCAGAGACCCATAGGATGCGACGTCGCCCATGTTAGCCTCTGCAGCATCGGCCAATGAATGAAATATGCCGTATGCCAAGGTAGTCAGGCGCCAAAGCCGTTTGGAGCAATTCGATGAATCCCATGCATGATGATGAAAGCTAATGTTCGCGAGTACACCATCTTTTCACGTCCGGTGGAACACCGAGCGCAATACGATGTTGATCAACCGGTCGAAGATTACTGTACTAGGTATTGATTATTGCTAGCGTAGCGAATCAGGTTCGCTAAATACACAGTAAAGACTGTAAGATTCTCCGTGCACAAAATCTCACGCTACGGCTCGACGTTCCACCGGAGGTGAAATGATGGTGTATCTAGGTAAGTTCGGATGGCAACCGCGTGGCTTTTGTGGCACCATCGACTCTTGAGTTTATTTCGTCGGCTGGTATGCACCCGAGTCGAAAGAAATTGCGACTCATCCCGAGTTCAGGGGGTGGCGGAAAGAGCATCTGATTAGACATGTAAGGATTGGTATACATAGATGATACGGTCGACGCGTTGAGTGATGGTGAGGGGATTCGTTAACTCCGTGCATACCTGACCAGATTTTGCAATTGAGGAGCTGCTTCGGTAAAAGCGGAGTCAACAAAAGGGTCAGGATTCGCAGTAATGTCCAGGGGGAAAGCCTGGTTACTGGGCGGGCGGTCTCCCGTCGTACGGTAATAATGAAAATGGGATTCAGCCGGTATGCGATGATGAGGTGATGGCTTGCAGCCCTTGGTGTTGGGGTTGACAGGTGTTGTGGGCACGGAGGGCTTTTGGATGAGACCCAAGTAAAAATAGAACGCCACGTGCCTTGGACAAAGCTTGCACCGAATGAACGACCGTCAACCAACTCTTACCCTTGCTTATTAATGCTCCAGATACACGGTTCTGCTGATATTTAATTATGATCCACGTGATTGACACACAGTTTCATTCATCAAGAAAAAGCAATCCATCATGTTTGACGCTACTCCAGTTTCAGCATGGTGACGAGCTGATCTTCCGGTGCGGCTGAGGCCCCCTCCAGCTTGCCTCGATCTCACCATAATTCTATAGATTCCAGATTCACTTTTCCTATATCATCAGCAATAGAAGTTGGTGTAGACAACGACTTCTACATCTGCTGAGGACTGGATACTTCTCTACAACCGTAGTACCAAGCTCATCCGTATACGCGCCCAGCCAGGAACGGTCGTTACGGGGTTGGTGCGCAGCCCGGATTCCAACGAATTGCTACACCCATTTCGTCATCCTTAATACAAATTCCCTTCATTTCACTTTCTCGTATACGTCTTTTTATCTTCCCAGATTCGGTGTACGCCCCACAATCGGACTCGGATCTTTGCTGCTGTGATTTCGGACGTGGACGAAGCAGCCGTCCAATACGAACATGGTTGAGCCAATAACTATAGTTGGTGCCGCGCTTAGTGTAACCGCGACAGCAATCGAGATCGGTATGGAGACTTACAACATCATTACTGGAATTCGAAATGCGCCCGACAATATCAAGCGTCTCGCGGTTGACCTCCAAGGGCTGTACCATGTTTTGGGCTTGTTATCACAAGCTTTGTCCGTGAAGGTTCAAAATACCCAACCCGAGAGTTTACCTGTCTACATGATCGCCAATATCAAAGAAATCTTGGAGACTTGCATTGGTGTCTTCAAAGAGATTAGTAAGATCGTCCAACCCTTCATTGATACCGACGGAAAAGTCTTCCGCTCTTTCACCAAGGGTTTCAAGTGGGAGATTGGTAAGAAAGCACATATAGAAAATCTACAGAGAGCCTTGGGTAACAACAAGGCGACACTTGAACTGGCCATATCGACTTTGAATTTGTAAGTAACTTTGGAGACATCGAATGAACTACGCTGAGTAGAATTGTGCAGTTTCAATTCTTCCCAGACAGTTGAGATGGTCCAGTCTCTTCAAAAGGACGTTCGTCGACTGCGTCGTCAGGTTATCACAAGAGACCAAGTGCAAGGGACTCAATCAACCACAGCAGTGAATCAGCCAAACAATGTTCAATCGGACCCTTACAGTTTGCCCATGCGCCGTTTTTTGGCAAGGACCGAGAGTGTCATCTCTTCAACATCAACTTCCACTCGAGTGACAGATGCAGTTTTTTCGGATGACCTTTCGGATATTACATCTGTCACTGAATACGCAGAGATATCCGAATTAGTGAACCCAAAACCAGGAGAAGACGATCTGAACTCAGATTACTATACAGAAGCGGAGAAAGGCCCTGCTCACGTATATCAACCAAAAGCGGACGATTTTGATAAACCTCTGAACTTCTCCGACAGCGGAGATCTGCCCGAGGTTCGTTCCAAGAGTATTGATGTTCACGAGAAAAAGTCGTCATGGAGGAGATTCCGCAACAAAATGAAGAAGAGTGATAGTTCCCGAAGTCTTGATCATGAGGCTGTGCCAGAAGTTGGACCGCATATCACAGCTAGTACGCCATCGTTGCGGGAACCAGCGACATCTCCTGGACCGATCGGCCCAAGTTATGGGACGGAGATAGTCTCTTCGCCGCCTCTCCACCAAACATATTCGGCAGATTATTTGACCGATAATACCACGAGGAGAAAGCCAGCACCCCAAGGTGCCGAGCTGACGAAAACCATGAGTACACCATCAATGCCATTTCACGGCCGACAAAGCCCACGTCCTCCAGAGACTCTCTATCATCGATCTAAAACAACACCACTCACTACAATCTCCTCTCTAGCACCACCTGCGAATCCGTATCAGCTTTCAGGTTATGGAAATCTTGGTGATGATGACGAAGATACGGGCCGAAGTACCGATCGTGACAACTTCCTTAGTTCGCTCAAACCGACACCAACCGAGGAGCGACCTAAATTAGTGAAGACAGACCCGCAAACCCCTTGTAGAGGGTGTAAAGATCCCATCCAGGAAAATAAGCACTACAAGCTGAAAGACGATGAAGTCTGGCACACTCGCTGTTTTCGTTGTAGTTCATGCAATATTCTCCTTCAGTCAGACACATCAGCCCCATTCCTCCTCAAAGACGACTTTCTGGTCTGCAACAGCTGCGCATTCAATTGTCAGAAGTGCGATGAGCGTGTCGATAGTCACGGGGCCAAAGATGGCTTCAGCGGTTCTTTCAACCGGCATCAATCATTAGCTACCACGCCAGGGCAACTCAACTGCCCGGGACTCTTCTTCTGCCATGAATGTCACAAGAGCATCAAGAACCTTAGATATGTACGGACGAGGCAAGGCATCTTCTGCTTAGGATGTCATCCAACGACTATGTCAGAAAGCGAGCGTAAACGACGAGAGAGCGAGAGAGAGAAGCCAAGACCTATTCCGGTACTAGTAGGATGAAATACATAAAATAAGGACGACAATCCTATCTTCCTTCACAGGCTCCCCACTCCCCCTTTCCTATATCTTTATTCAGGGTCATAAAGGGAGGTTACTGACCTGCGCGCGATTGGTTTGGCCTGTGTACCATGCATCAAATCCAGTTCCCGGCCGTACCCGCAATAAATTCCGCCTCTGTACCACTCATCAAATCCAGTTCACCACCCAATACATATTTTCAAACAGCACGATAACCACAAAACTTGAATCGACTTTGCATCAAAAACCGACAAAACTACACACCTATTGCAACCCGCCTAGATCGCCATCCAAGCCCATATCACATCTTCCCCTTCCCCTCCAACCTCAACATGCCCAGCCCCCTCTCCAAGCGTCTCTGATTCGTCGCCT
Source organism: Hysterium pulicare CBS 123377 (assembly GCA_000467715.1). NCBI lineage: Eukaryota > Fungi > Ascomycota > Dothideomycetes > Hysteriales > Hysteriaceae > Hysterium > Hysterium pulicare. The sequence continues at coordinate 53,817 of AJFK01000719.1, forward strand.
CCAAAATCTTCGGCTCAAGACACCACCACCAATTCCTAAAGAACGCCTCCCCAACCTCCCACGCACTCTCATCCAACTCACTCACCCCATCCCACCCAACCGCATTCCCATGCACTTTAAACCCCTCCGTATAATCGTCTATATCATGGACAATCCGCATAACCCCCTCCTGCCCCGTCCCCTCCTCATCCCTGGCTATCCTCGGCCGCAATGCCGGCGGCATCGCGAACATACAGATTAGCTTTTCGCGGACGGATGGCCAGGGGAAGGTATCTAGGACCGGGTGATGGGGGATTGTGAGTTGGGCGGGAGTGGGGTGGTAGTTTCGTGGTAGGGAAGGGTGAAGAGTTTGGGGGAGGACGTGCGTGTAGAAGGGGTTGAAGATCTCGGTGGCGACATCTAGGAGGGTGGCTATTGTGAGGCCGGCGCGGAGGATTGGGAGGCAAGGGACGAGGAGGTTGGAGTCTGTGCTTAGGGGGAAATGCAGGGTGGGGAGAGGGGGCAAGGGGGATGGGTTGGATGGGGTGGATGGGAGGGGGCTTGGGAGGGAGTTTACGGGTAGGGTGTTTAGGTCTGGAGTTGTCAGAATAGTGATCGTTAGTGAGGGGGCTTAGGGCATGAGATACCGTAGTCTTGAAATAACGTAAGATCTAGCGAAGGATCTTGATCGAATTGTATCGTCGGGAAATCAAAGTCCTTAGACTCCCTTGTGATTTCCTCCGCGGCGACCAGATCTTCGAATGAAGGCTCTAGATTAAAATCGCCGCTACCCGTAAGATCAGAAATGCTGTCTTGTACGTCATTTGGTTGCTCCGCAGGGCTGATATCCAATGACTCAGCCGGAGCCCGAAGAGACGATGAGGCTTGAGCTTTAGCTTCCAACTCCGCAAGCTTTTCGCGTCTCCTCTGCCCTAAATCCAGTCAATGATATTCCATCTATATTGCACCATTTCAAATCAGCTCACTGTATCTCCTCTGCGCGAGTACATTCAACACTCTCTTCCGATCCGGGTCTCCATGCGATGGAACGCTATTGGGCGTCTGTCGCTTGCGTGTCCCGTCCGCCATTGCTTCTGCAGGATATGATGTGATGCAAAGAAAACGTTAAGCAGTTGACCAGAAAGGAGAATTGGGGTAAGAGGGGAGGGGGATTTTGTGGGAGGACCGGTTTTAGAGGAGAATCATAACGTGAAGCAGTTTTGAAGACCTGAGATGAATGGGATATCGTAGAGGGTAAGTGGCGCATTTAGTGTAATACAAGAGCATATAAGGCTTATGCCTTTGTATTTTTAGCAACTGGTTGTGAAAGTCGTGACCTATAGCTCCAGGATATGGCTGCCGCCATCAACTCTAATGCCACGGGTATATAAGTTTACTAAGACTCAGTAAAGGTCATTAAAGCTAGTTGCCCTTCTTAAACGTATCCAGAAATTACTTAGGTATTTGAAGCCCGTGCATGTATTGGTTTCGAAGAGGGTTAGGCTGCAATATACCCGCAGCCGGTCCTGGGGATTTGGAATGGACGGGCTGCCGTAGAGCGGAGGTGGCGCCTTTAGTTCTCGTATCTTTCGCTTTCGAGAACGTTATGAAGAATAACTTTGATGAAGCGCTGTCCACATCACTCAGTGATTAATGTCGTTGTTGTACAACTTCCTCAATATTAGAGGCGTGTAGGTGACGAATACAATCATGTTTCCATGTCGCAAGGTCTAGTATTAAAGACGCCGTGAACTGCTCTCGAGGTTCAGTATCATCTCTTTCTCCATCAGACAGCTCCGTCAAGTCTCTCAATCTATACCATCTACTCACAAATCGTTTCTCAGGAATCATATCTTTCATAGGCCTTCAATCCATCTCATCTTTTGAAAATGGCCCCATCATCCTTATCAGAGCAAACACGCCCTCTCATCCCCAACAAGATCTCTGCGGAAACCGATCAACCCGTCCCCATCTCCCCTCTCTCTTCAGGAGCCATCAAAACTTTAAGCATAATCCGCATCACCCTCGGCGCATCGTGCCTTCTTGCCCCTCGTCTCTCCTGCGCTCTCTTCCAGATGCCCATCCCCGCCACCATGACCATCATGCCTCGCCTCTTCGGCGTCCGCGACCTCATCCTCGGAGAGATTCTCTTCACGGCTGAAGACAAGAATGCGGTTGATGGAGGAAGAAGAGAGATCAGGAGAGCGCTGTGGGCGAATCTTGCTACGGATTCGGTGGATATTGTTAGCTGTGTTGCTGGTGTTGCTATGGGACAGTTGGGCAAGATGCCGGCGGCTATATTTGGGGGTGGTGCGGTTGCTTTTGTTGGGTTGGGGGCTTTGGCGTTGAAGGGGTTGTGAGGGAAGGGAGTTTGGCGGAGGGGGATCGATGAAAGAGCAGAGGGGAAGGTTGATGATCAGTGTAGTGCTTCGTAATATGCAACTTAGTTTATTTGAGGAAAGAATGAGGAAATTTAGAATAATCCATTGGATGCTAGGCTGCGCATTAGTTTCAAAACGACTCTTCTTGCCGTGTGCATGTAGCGGTTGACCTTAGTATCATAATTATAAGGGAGTGTCTATCTCTTAGTAGATATGTATTACTGTCTATATAACATTCTATTATTAGCTATGTTAGAAAAGTAAAGCTAAAATCTAGGACATTTATTATGTATTCCTCTTGTATGGACATTGATTCATTATGGACATTGATTCATTATGGACATTGATTCATCGAATTCTTGACTGAGGTTATACACGTCAACGTGCATGAAAATTGACGGACTACTTATATAGGTCTACCTCAGCGTCAACTGTCCAGAAGTCCATGAAACTCTCGTGACATGGCGTTGAGGTCGTGAATAAGTGTCGAAAAAGGCGCGAAAGTGCGTTGCCGGGTGACGAATGCCAAGATTTCTAGGCACACCAAACAAACTCAACACCACGGCTTCAAAACATCGCCAACTACAAGCCTGTAAGTAATCATGTATACCCTCTCTTACTCTCTTATCTTACTGACATGCCCACTCCCAGGTAGGCTATGGTAAAGAGCCAGAATCACCGCCACGGACCCTACCGACCGGTAAATACGTTGTCCTCGCCACAGAAGCCTCGATATCATACGCCTTCAGACAAGACAGACTTTGTACAAGTTTCAGCGTCTAAGTCAGCGGCTATAAATGAACAAGAAGCGCATCTGAAATCAGCCGACCGCTATTCATATCCAGAGAAACGATATACCGGTTATCCTGAATTAGAAGACGGGCGCTTTTTGGATAGTTCACCAGGAAATTACACAGAGACAAGTTCGGTGCTTGGAGAAGCGAGCTCACTTTTTGACGAGGATAGGCAGAGGCCGTCACCATCGCCACCTTTTGGATCAGTTCGCAACTCCAGAAGAAGAGAAATTGGCTCAGATACAGTCGCTTTTCCTTTCACTGCCGTGAAACCAGCTAAGTCTGAGATCCCCGCAAGCAGTGAACTTTACCCCCATCAAATACATAAACAAACACCAAGGACTACATCAACACACTATAAACCCGCTACCACTCGACCTCGCCAACCAACGGACTCCAAACGAAGGGCAGACAAGATGGTCAAAGAACGGGATCAACCCGCGCCTGACACGCGTACTCAAGCTCCTATTCCTAAACCACTTCAGGATCTAACAAATACTCCTTCTCCAGAGTTTGGCAAATCGAGCCCATTACGAAACCCCCTGAAGAAGGATGTCGCTCCCAAAGATAAATACGCTCACTTGTTCAACATGCCCAAGCCAAACCAAGTTCGCGCTGAGCACCATCGGGCTCCACATCCACTACAACAACCAGCTCCAGCATCGAACGTTGGCAATGCTCCTCACCCATTCAAACGTCCTCCACCACCGGCGCAACCTAATTTTGGATCAAATAGAATATCGTCAGGATCAGATATTGTTGAGATAGCAGCCTCCAATTTCTATCAGAAACAGCCGCATTATGGCTCCGCTGGAGTTCCTGTGCCAGTGCCCATGAACCCGCCAACATACACAAGTCAGCCTGCTCCTCGTCCTGTATATTCTTCAATGGGACCTACAAACGGCTTCCAGTCCGTGAACCCGGGCTACCGAGGACCGCCAGCTACCATCCTAGCGCGTCCGAATCCAGTGAGGCGTGACTCTGATGACGAATTCGACCCTGACGCTGCGCTTCGCGAGAGCCGAGACGAATTCGGCGCACCGGACCCATATATGTATGTCGACCAGTCGCAAGCCAACGAGAACATCAAAGCTCTTCTAGAAGGCGCTTTTGATGATGAGGACGATAAAATCCCTCGTACTAGAGGTCGTAAAAAGAAGAAACAGCAAGAGCAAGAGCAAGAAGAGGCCACCAATGCATTAGCAAAGAAACTCCAGGCTCTAGAGGTGAAGGCGAAGGAAGAGGAGGCAACTGCTGAAGAGGAAGATGACGAAGAGGAAGATGATGGAAGTGTCGAAGGCATGAAAATCAAACTTCTACCTCATCAAGTTGATGGCGTTGCTTGGATGACGGATAAAGAAATTGGCACCCGAAAAAAGAACGGCGTGCTCCCCAAGGGTGGAATCCTCGCGGATGACATGGGTCTTGGAAAGACTATCCAGTCGATTGCGCTCATTCTCTCCAATCCTCGGCCAGAGAAAGATGCGGTTCCGGAAAACCCGAAGAACAAGATCCTGCCAGCTGTCGGAAAAGGCACCCTCATTGTAGCTCCGTTGGCACTCATCAAGCAATGGGAGTCTGAGATTAGCACAAAAGTAACGAAGTCCCACAGTTTGCGAGTTCTCGTTCATCATGGCCCGAAACGTACGAAATCAATAGATACTTTCAAGAAGTACGACGTCGTTGTCACGACTTATCAAGTCCTCACTTCAGAACATGAAAGCAGTGGATTGGGAGAGGATGGTATCAAGAGGGGATGTTTCGGTGTACACTGGTATCGGATTATCCTTGACGAAGCTCACACGATCAAAAATCGCAATGCCAAAATGACCAAGGCTTGCTACGACTTACGGTCTCACTATCGTTGGTGTCTGACTGGAACTCCGATGCAAAACAACCTCGACGAACTTCAGAGCTTAATCAAATTTCTGCGTATCAAACCCTACGAAAACCTCGCGAACTGGAAAGACAGCATTATTAAACCCATGAAGAACGGACGTGGCGGTCTTGCTATGAAGCGTCTCCAATACTTCTTGAAGGCGTTCATGAAGCGACGCACAAAAGACATTCTTAAGAAAGAGGGTGCCCTCAACTTCGGTGGAAAGGCTAAGGAAGGCAAACAGGCATCTGGAGGAATGCAGATTGTTGAACGCAACATCGAAACCGTTGTCGGCGAATTCACCCCTGCCGAGCGTGAATTTTATGAACGACTTGCTAATCGCGCCGAGAATCGCCTTGCAGAAATGATGGGCGATGGGAAGCAAGATTATATTGGTGCCTTGGTCTTGCTCCTTCGCCTCCGGCAGGCTTGTAACCATCCCAATTTGACTAAGAGCAACGTCAAGAACGATCAAGATGCGCTTACCACTGGATCCAACTCTCGCAACAATGGCTCACAGACGCCTAGGAAGTCTCGTGATAACCAAGACGATGATGTTGACGACATTGCAGATCTTCTTGGTGGGCTCAGTGTCCAGACGAAGCGCTGCGACGTCTGTCAAATCAAGCTCAATAAGGACAATACAGCGCCTGGTTCTATTCGATGTGATGAATGCGAGAATGACTTGAATGCATCGCAAAAGAAGGCAAAGAAGGACAAGAAGCATCGAAAGCACAAGCATAAGAAAGACAAATTCAAGAAGCATCGGAAGTCGAAGAAAGAAGAGAGCGCCGAGTCTGAACGCCAGAAACTATCCAGACAACGACGCGTCGTTCTGGACAGCGATGATGAAGATGAAGGCGGAGGTGATTGGGTTGTTCCGAAAGGCCAGCAAGATGTCTCTGATCTAGGCAAAGCCGGCGGAACAGATGATGAGAATGCCGAAGGAGGTGGTGATTGGATCAAGTCAGACGACTCGGAAGGATCCGAGTCTGATGAAGAGACATCGCCATCCCGGAGGAAGAAAGACGACTCTTTCATCGTGCACGACACAGATGATGATGACGACGCGTCGCCTGTGGTAAAGAAGAGGCGCCATAAGAAGAAAGTCATCAACCTTGATTCCGACGACGATCAAGACGTGGCAGACTCCGAATCTGGGGATTCCAGTTCTGAAGAAGAAGATGAAGAGTCGGCTTCGGAATCCGACTCAGACTCGGATATTGAGTATAATGCTTCCTATCTCACGCCCTCCACTAAGATTCGCAATCTACTCATGATCCTCGAAAAAGAGACGCCCAATCACAAGGTCATTGTTTTCTCTCAGTTCACTTCTATGCTCAACCTAATTGAACCCTTTCTCCGTCGACAAGGCTATAACTTCTGCCGCTACGATGGCAGCATGCGCAACGATCTTCGCGAAGCAAGCCTGAATAGGTTGAGGACCGACAAGAATACTCGTATTCTGTTGTGCAGCTTGAAGTGTGGAAGTCTGGGTCTGAATCTAACGGCTGCCAGTCGGGTCGTCATTATGGAACCGTTTTGGAATCCGGTAAGCCTTATTCTTTGTCCTCTCCTCTTGGCTCGCTCATGCTAACACTCCTCTCCAGTTCGTCGAAGAACAAGCCATTGATCGCGTCCATCGTCTCAACCAAACTGTCGACGTCACAGTCTACAAACTCTCCATTCACTCTTCCGTCGAAGAACGCATCATAGACCTTCAAGAAGCCAAGCGCAAACTCGCTCAAGCAGCGATCGAGGGTGGCAAGGCCATCGCCAAGTTGTCTATGAACGATATCTTGAATTTGTTCAAACGTGATGCTGAGTATGATGCTCGCCATGAAGAGCACCAGCTGGAGCATCAAGGTCTTTTCGATAAGAAGAGAGTCTTGGAGTCGCCAGCTAAGGGACGTGGTTTGACGGGTACTATAGATATGGGGACTACTGGTGTTGGAGCTCAGAGGAAGAGGGGCTCTGGTGGGGCGAACAGCGGTCGGGTGGACGATGGTGTGTATGGACGTCGTTGAGGTAACGTACATGCTCATTCCATGTTGTCCTTAACATCCTAGTGTTTGGATAGTGTGGGGTCTGACGGCCATGTTGTCTTCGGCTTGATAGACTTCTTTCGGCCCCTTCAGTTCTTCTGAGCCCTTTATCTTAATGCTTTCTTTCATAATCCATGGCTGTTAGATGCCTCATTTCAGATTTTGTTGGTGTTTATATAATGACAGGCATTCTGGATGTTGGTACAAATAGCATATGGGTAGCCTTGGGTAGAACTTCGACATCTTCCTCTTCAGCTCTTCTCGTGAACTCCTATAAACGTTGTGCGCCTCGAAGGACCTCTTGGTCTACCTCTCTTCCGAGTATTCTGATTTGGTTTATAGTGGAACTTGATCTATGCGGGAGCAATCTCAGTCTGAAAACAGTGGATTATCGCTGATTCCTCGCATGAGCTTCCGGGACTATGCAGCCAACACCTAATCAGAACGGCATTGAACTGGATGCATTTCAACGGGGAAGCAATCTTTCTCAGAACGCCAACAACAGCCAATCGAACAACAAAGACTCCAATAACCGCACACCGGCAACTCACCAAACCACCAACCAAGATTCCTTCCACTTGGAATTTAGAAGTCACAGCCACAGTAATCTCGACATCAACAGTCATTCTCCCCAAATTGGTGACTCCGGCAGGAGCAACTCAACTTATATTAATATTGGTCAGCTCGAACCTCGTCCTATAAGCCCCCCTGTGCAGGCCGCAAATCAACCTCCCGCCCCTGTCGCGAATGTTCGCGAACACAAAAACAAGAACGATGGGAGGCGCAGGGCATTGATTTGGATCTGTCCGTTGGTGTTGATTGTCGTCCTCGTCACGAGCATTGTACCGACGGTTGTCATTCTAACGCAACGCTCGAAGTCCAATCAATCCTCTCGCGAGAGCTTCAGTACAACAAGCTCGGTAAGTCTCTCTCAATTCTTTCTCATTTCCTATGCTAACGCTAACAATGCACTTATCAAAAGGCATTAATATCCTCATTCATCACTGAATCAACCACTCCCACAATGAGCACTCTAATAACGTCAAGTCAACAACAGGCTATACAGTCAAACTTACTCTCACCAACCAGCTTATATCCAATTTCCTCGACCAAAAGCGATTCCTCGGTTCAAACCTCACAAGCGGTGTTAGGCGGCCAGAAATGCACAGCAGACGGCCAGTGTCAAGAACCCAATGTGTGCTACACTGGTGGCGGATCGAGGACTTGTTGCGATCCAAGGATATCTGGCTGCCCGGGCGCTCCTTGTACTGGTATAAACGACTGCCTAGATCCGCACGGATGCGTGACTGAAGCAGGAATATGCTGTAGGTATCCGCCGCATACTCATTTGGCAGGTACAACATGTTTTACATGGTAGAGGAAGAACGATGAGACCGATGCAGTTACGAAAAAGTATTTTGTAGATGAAATTATGGATCTAAAGGCCATGTAGATTTAGCACAAACTGGAGCTGGAGCACCGAGGTGGACAGAAGTCATTCGAGTTCGGAGTCCACTCTATCACCGCTGTTGAAGAAAACCCTCGAATGTCCTCGTACGCCCAATACGCCAGTTTGATAATTATTTTCTCCAATACTAATAAGAAAACCTTTTAAGGAGCTAAAATTAGAGGTAATACTTGTTTCAACCTGTGTAACTCATTATAGATTGATTGACCAAGTCTGTAGCTAGCCAACAGTGGTAAAACCCAAGAGTCAGAAGCGCTTTCTGGCCTTTCATTGGTCTTTTCGAACCACTTCTGCAGGTGCTGCGGCCTCCAATAAGTTTCAACACAGGTGCAGCCCTCCATAGGGTAAGCCACTGAGGGGTGCAGGACTTTGTTATCAGCCCTCCAACCATGTACATTAATTAATCAATCAATATTGATTCTTGTAACACAGACAAGGTAAGTCTTATGCCAAATTGCGGATCACCGGACGCTCTAGGCAACAGTCTGCGCTGCAGGAGGGGCCAGATTCGTAAGCGATCAGTCAACCCTCATATTTGACTATCCCAACGGCTCTCGGTAGCTTATATATTTCAATTCATAATGCCCGTCACTATACAGTCTGCTACTCACGCCTCCAGAGAATGGCGCGGCAGAAACGCAGCGGGCTCTGCCGAACTCCTTCTTCAAGGTTCTTGCTCAGCTGAGCACCGTCGTTGCAAGAATCTTATACAATCTTCATTTGGGAAGTTCGACACCGAAGCTCCCATATTTCCCTCTTCGAATGGCTTCGTACGTGCTGCCATAGCTGCTTACAGCCAACACCGCCATCTTACGATCCGGCCTGAGGATGTGTGGTTCGCAATCCTTACTCAGCTCGGAGTTTTTGTTAATGGACATGCGGAAGAACTTCGTTCCTTCTTTGTTAGCCACGAGGGCCGCAAAGAACTTATTATTGAGGATGTGGGCAGCATTCATTGTTTTGACTTTGGAGCTATGGCCGTCCAAATGACCAGACTGATAGCTGAAAACATTGTGGATCCAGAATTGCGAACGTGGATTCTGCCGGACTTCAGCACGACTACAAGATCGGATAAAGTGGTAGCATCTGTTCTGATGATGGGGGCAATGCAGAAGTACTTTTCGTACGTGTGCTTCCTTACTTGCGGTATCCCGTCCGTAACTCTACTTGGGGACCGCGGAGACTGGGAGAAGATGATTGGCAGGCTCGATATGCTATATCGTTTGGGTCCTGAACCTACCCATTTCGCCGAACTCCTCAAGCCTATATTGCAATACTTCGTCATTTCCTTCGACTCGCCAGCCGCCCCGGCGGTTGTGGACTTTTGGGCCAAGATCGCACACGAAAATAGCATGGGTAGCGGTTCTAGCTTCCTGTCTGGCTGGATAACAGCGTTTTGCTTCTGGAATGGCGATGGAAAAGCCATCAGCCGTCACAGCCCTCATAACGTGAAAAACTCCAACCCTGAATCCACGTACTTCGACACATCTATCTATCACAGCGTGGATATGGGCGACATCCCGAATGGCTTCATGTCGGTTCCTGTTCTCGTGAACGATAACGGCGAGGAATACCGGACTCGAATGGTGGCTGGGTCCGTTGGCATTTGTGTAACGAGCAGCGGGGGTATACTTGACATTGGTCGTTTTCATACTCATCGGCAGATCTGGAGCATGGCGCCAGATGGGGAGATGATCCCCCACTATATGGTGCCGACACCAGGTCAGAAATCTGGACCGGACTCTTTACAGCCTGTGTCTGGTTGGTGGATGTATGAGCTGGTCGAAGGCGAGGTTGAACACAATAAAATTGGATAACTGCAAGAAAGACGTGAGGAAATGTTTAGGCGGAACCGAATGAAGAAGACGCGAGAAACTACGGTCACGGATAGTTTGACAGTCCGATAAGGGGAAACACTAAAGGGGCGGTAATCAACTGTTGAAACTTCTTGCTATCCTTTTAACTTCTTTCGAATATAAGCAAACACTTTTGAAGCACACTCACGTACGAGGCCCGATTGCATGATACTTACTCGTTAGAGCCGAGAGCTGCTCATCGGACATCCACAAACCCGCCTCTATCCTTTCGAAACGTTGTTATCAACCTTACCCTTGAAGCCATTGGAGATGATCTATAGTCTGCGGATAACATTGTTGTGTGGAAGAACATCCAATACAGTACATTAGCGTTCCCCCTTTCAGCTTCCAGCAAGTTCTCCGAACCAATCGCCTCCTCTACGCCCATCTCACCTATCCAACAAGGCTTTTACACTAAAAGTCTTTAGATATTCTATTAGTCCTGCCATGCCGACGCGCAAAGTGTGCTACAATCTCAGCACAGGTAAGAGACTTAAAGAACAGAGCTTCGATAATATAGCATTAGTAACTTAGTGAATTACGCTAGTGTTACTTCTCTTAATCCTTAAGTACTCGTTGAGATTACGAGTACGTAGTGAATACCCTTTTTCTCTGACCTTGAGTTGTCTGCCTTTCCTCCCACCCCGACCTCCACTTCTCGTTCCCGAAACACCCGAGTGCCACAAGGCCAGGTTCGTTGAACAGCTCTTGCGGGCTAAAATTGCAGTGCACACTTACCGTAGGAATGGAACGCACGTGTTCATGTCAATGGCACGTATCGACCTACCGAGTACTAGGGTTTTAGCCCACAAGAGAGGTTAAGCGGCTTAGTCACTCACATCATACTTCCCATTCTCTTCAGCCTCGTTGTCCCTCTCGCCGATACAAACTCAAAGAAAGTAACGACTAGGAGAAATAACTCTTGGTTCTAATTGTACCACCTACTGCATAAGAAATTGTTCAGGAAGGAATGGGGAGTTTTTGGAGCCCGGTGAGATCTCCCGACTCAGAACCATGAATTGGTAAACCTAATTTTAAGCATTATGGACTAGTCAGTACGGATTTACTAGGGGTTTAAAGTGAAATTGCTTTTATGATAATCAATCAATATATGAATACATGCGTAGGTGACAAGCGAGAAGAATTCAAAAACCGAGCATCAGAAAAACAGAGGGCACGATACTCGGAACGGGTCTATACAACTGAAAAGAAGCTTTTGATCTCCGTGATAATGCACCTGGCTGAGAGGCTGGTATACCTCTCACTATACCTCAAGACAAATCAGGACGCACGTATCAACATCACGACCTCGCACTTCAAACATCAAATCCACATTAACAATACTTTCAATTCCCCTCTACAAACACCCACGCATCCCACCCCCAACAACCCTTCCCCCAACAACCCTT